>VWZE01024913.1:12986-76843 GCA_013396675.1 Eubucco bourcierii
AAATTATATTGATGGAAAGCCATCTGGATAAAATTACACAATATTATAGATTAATATCTTTTAAAGTCTGAAGATCAGAACAAAAAGTAGTTTATTTTCACTTTTTGACTGATTCTGTGATTCTTCATCATTAAGTCAGACGGACAATTACTAAGAGGTATTTCAGTTTTGTTTTTCTTATTATTACTTTATAACGACAATATTTAATTTGCAAAATGTTCATTTTTTAATGTAAATTACATACTTAAAGATTTAACAAACAATATCTTCTGGGTTTTGGCTTGTGAAATACAATCTACACTTCTTTCAATATTCCGGTTTGGTCCACAAACATACTCGGTTCTGGAGAACAGAATCAACTTGTACTGCTTTTCAGGAGTAAGAATGAGGACACTGTACACTGACTGGAAGTTTAGAGAGAATTTTATTTATAAGAACATTCATACATATAAGGCAATCAGGTAAAATAAGTGTAAAATCCACTAGACCCAAACTGGACTTCTGGAATCTTCCACCCCTTCCAGCCTCAGTTGGCCTGTAAGGTAGGCAGAAGCCACCCCGCCCTCCAAGCTAGGGTTCAAGGCCTCAGTGGCCTGCCAACTCCTTCATGAACCATAAGATAAGAGGAATGCCTGCTGTTCCAAGGGAGGAGAAGTGGAAGCCAGGAAGGCAGGGAAAAGAAGGGGGGAGAAGCGCAGTCAAGCACTGTCTTTTAAGCTGTGATACCGGAAAGGGAATAGAATAACAATATTACAGTATCCTGGGATGAACAGGTCCATCCCCCTCTGTCCCTGTGGTTTTGTTTAAGGGGCACCTGGGACCCCTCAAACTACCACAACTATATACAATAATAAAGCAATAAAGCAAATGTGCATCCTTCTCCTAACTTAAAAAACGCTATTGGCAAAGAGGCTGTCATAATACATTACCAAAAGATCAAAGCAATTTGGACAAGGTATAGGAAGTGTAAAACAGAGGTTAATAGAGGTTAACATTCCCCTGTTTGGTCCATTATCTTAATTGCCGATGTTCAATCATTTATTCCTAGTTAATGAATAAACAACAGCTTCTAATCCCAAGGGCTCAGATAGGAAATCATCCATGCATGCTAGGTATATCTAAGTGACCAAAAGTACACAGGTGAACAGCACGTAAGAATTAGCCCAATGGTATATGCAGTCCCATTCCAATTCCACTCTAGCAAATGCAGAAGAATGATGACAGTCTTTTTTGCTACAGTGAAGGATTCATCTTCTTTTTTTTTTTTTTTATTGGTAAAGGTTACACAGTCTTAACACTTGAATTGACTTGAATTGTAGCTGAAGATTATTTCACATTCCTGATTTTTAAATAAATCCTTTTCTCACCTGCACTAGGGAAAGAGGATAATAAGGCCATTTTTCATATTTCCAAGTAGGAAGATGCTGAGTGTGGCAGACAAAACAGTAAAATTGTAGTCATGAGTTGGAGAGAAAGGGATCCCATCAGCGTCTTTGGCATTACATTTAATCAAAAGTGGTTCACTGCTCCCAAACACTATCTTCTGTTTGTGAAGGCAAAACCAGATGTGATTCTTCATTATCACAAAAAAATGTTTCTCTGTCAATTTCCCCACTGTTAACAGAGGAAAAGGTTCCAGATATGTGAGGATCTATGAAGCTTAAAGATGAATGTATTTCACTTTTGAGCTCACTTGCCAGATAGGAATCAGATACCCTTTCTTCTTATATTGTTTAAAGATTGGTACACACTTCCAGAGCTTACAGGGCTATTCTGGGTACTGACATACCGGCCAGAGACCCTTGTTAAATCATTGTGGAGATTGGGGGTAGGATCTTTCTAGAATTAAATTCTGCAGCTACTTTGTGATGTGCATGAAGTCAGCTCTTCAGAGTAACAAGGAGTCATGGTTGAAAGAGCTGGCACATCCCCTATTCATTTTTTCTTCCAATTTAACATGCAATTGCCCCTCATTCATTCAAGAGGATTGAAGATGAGAGGTAGTGCTAGGTTTCTGAAGTCTCTCTGAAGTTGTCTGTCGTAGAAAAAAGAAACATGTAGAGAAGGAATTTAATAGAACTTTCAAATATCTCCTGAAATTTTCTATGAAAATACATAAAACTTTGAGATGGCAAACTTTATTTCACCCTATTTATTACTTACAAAACAGGTTTATTGCACAAATATGGAGGAATATACTTTTATTTAGTGAAAGAGAATGTTGCGTTAGATAACATAATCTCATCCTTTATTTGAAGCCTTTTATTGCTGACACAGTGCTCTGTAGCTGTCAAGAGCTTATTTGAAGTAGTACAGTATATTTTTTACTCCATTTTCTTATCCCTAACATTGTAATTATTTATTGAATAGGCAATACCTTCAATATTTGGCATTTGGAAACTAACACTAGACATTAAATATTCTTTAATAAAATAGTAGGTGGTAACTGCATAGCTTTAGGACAGTTAGGCTGACATCTAGCACTGTCACATTAATAGAATGCTCACACACAGCTCAACTGACAAAGAATTAAAAGAATGTGATTAGTTCTTGACAATTTGGTTTAACAGAAAGCAGACCTTGCCAAAATTCTTCAAGCAGAATGGAATGTGGAAAGATAAAAGTACTGTATTCTTTTATTTGAGAAATGCTAAACAATACTCTCTTTTAATTAAAGAAAATTTGCAAGAAAGATAATACTTACATTAATAGAACTGAGAAACTGATGAGTTATCAGAAGTGATTATCCATGTAAATCACCATCAGGTAGTAATATTTCTAGCAATATTCCTCTGAGATTGATGCTGTAAATATTATGGTATAGTAGTACATGATATATTGTATGTATATCATTAAATCTTAATATATCCTGACTGTATTAATATTTATGACTGTATCATCTATGTTATTCAAATATAGAAATTACATTGTGATTGAAACCTAAATTACTCTCCCGAATATGAAAACAGAATCTCTAGTGCTAACATTTTGAATGGCACAGATGTCAGTAAATAGTGATCAGAATGTGATCAGCTATGCCGGGAATGTAGATCCAGAGTTAATTTTATATACTGTTAAATAATACACTGTAGATACAGAAATGTTAGCACATAATAGTATATTTAATAACAACAGAACAAGAGAGGATCTCCCATTTCTGAGGAAGCATTAAGGGCCGTTGTGGTCAGACACTTCTATATTTCTAGATAAAAATCTGTAGCTATGCCAAAACCAAACCAAACTTAAATTAACTGACAGCTACAACAACGACAAATCCCAGAAACCGATCAACCAAACAGAAAAAAACAAAACAAAACAAAACAAAATCAAATCAACCACAATTAGTGTAATGCTTGGCATAATAAATGAGTATGAAGAGGGAACTTGGGATTATGGGAAAGTATTTTAGTTTTTCTTTCATATACCATTATTGTTAGTATTAAACTATTGCTCAGTTTTGTAATTATCATCAAAGCCATTGAAATATAAAAACTTTAAGAAAATATTGACAAGTTTTCTTTGAAAACAGATGACAATAAAAGACTCGGTGGATATCTCTATTACTTATGACAAAAAAATACTCAGTGGATATATCTATTACTTTTTGGATGGTCCTGTGAGTGTCTTCAATGTATCCTGCTTACTTTCCTTACAAAAATGAACACTGTAACTGCAACCAGACACTGTTTTCCAAATTTAGCAGATAGAATCATAGAATTGTTTAGACTGGAAAAGACTTTTAACATCAAGTCCAACCATAAAGCTAGCACTATCAAGTCCCTTGGTAAACCATGTAACCAAATGCTAGAGCTATGCCTTTTAAATGCTTTTAGGGATGATGATCGCTTCCCAGACCAGTCTTTTCCAAAGCTTAACAACCATTTTGGTGAAGAAATTTTTACTAATGTCCAATCTCCTCCTCGGTGCAACTTCAGACCATCTCCTCTTGTTCTATGACTTGGGAGATGCAACCAATACCCACCTCACTACAGGATCACAGGATGCTAGGGATTGGAAGTGACCTCTGGAGATCATTGAGTTCAATCACCTTTTAGGTAGTTGTAGAGATAGGTAAGGTTTCCTTCCCTGAGTCTCCCTTACTTTAGGGTAAACAACCCCGACATGAATATCAAAGAACGAGGGTACTTAACCATTGGGGAAAAAAAGATTATTTCAGTGTAGTTAAATACAATGTGTTTTTAGCCAGACGCAATTACTGAATTTAATTCATTATTGACCCTAAGATGACTGAGTAAAACACAAAAAAATGTTACCTATAATGCACATCAGGAGAAAAAAAACCAGCTGATCAGACAATCCTAGTTACTTTTTTTATACCATTGTTTCATCTTGCAGCAATATCAATTAGTAATGGATTTTATCTGACCATTATTCACTCCTAAAATTAAAAATTCCTGAACAGAAGCACAGAATGTTTTCAGTTCATTTAACTTTGTTTTCATTTGTATTTGATTTTATGAAGTTTCTGATAGACTTTACAGAAGTATATGCAGAAGGTATTCACAGTAACATTTGTGGAAAAAAATCACAGAATCACAGAATGTTGGGGTTGGAAGGGACCTTAAAAGATCATCTAGTCCAACCCCCCTTTCAGGGTAGGATCACCTATACCAGATCACACAAGAATATGTCCAGTCAGGTTTTGGGTATCTCCAGAGAAAGGGGCTCCACAAGCTCCCTGGCCAGGCTGTCCCAGTGTTCTGTCACCCTCACAGCAAAAAAACAAAAAAAAAAACCCCAAACCCAAACAAAACAACAAACAAACAAGCAAAAAACCCAAAGAAACAAAAAAACCCACCCCACAACAATTCTTCATATTCACATGGAAATTCCTAAGATTCAACTTCCACCCACTGCCCCTTGTTCTGTCATTGGGCTTCACTGAGAAGAGCCTGGCTCCATCCTCTTGGCACTCACCTTTTATATATTTAGAAACATTAATGAGGTCACCTCTCAGTCTCCTCCTCTCCAAACTAGAGACCCAGCTCCCTCAGTCAGTCCTTGTAAGAAGGATGTTCTACTCCCTTAATCAATTTTTTTGTTTTAGTATTTTCTTTAGAAAATTCTTCACTCATGAGAGATTTACAATTCAAAAACTATAAAGTTTATAGTGATTGTGATTTTAAATAGCTTGTTATTTCCCCTGGATTTAACATCAGGACAATTACCCTGAATACATCGCTGCTTACTCATCATTTTATAAGTATATCTCTCATTTAAATTAACTTAGATTCTTTGATGCTTAGTGAACTACATTCATTGAAACTATGATACTCAGTTCATCCATAAGTGAAGGAGAAAATAGACGCTGGCCATACAAGATCCTCTGCGTTACATTTGATTATGATATAAACAGGAATATAGCAGAAATTAAGAAACTTTCCTTGACAGTCAGATTCAAGTGGTTGAACTCACTGTTATCCATGATCTCTCTCAAGTTTATTTTTTTCTACTTTAATTAACATGGTTTCTGTTTCACTGATGCTGTGTCGTATGGGACATTTTTGAAAGGATAGACACTTTCAGACCTATTACTTCCCACTGGGAGAAATTACCTTGTGTTTACTCTTTTTTAAATAGTTATCTGAATTAAAGCAGAAAATTATTTAGAGACTTACAGACATTAAGTGTCTTAGTAGTAATTAATCCTTGAAAACTCTTAAGGAAATTGTAACAATAAATAAACTGAAAAGTAATCTGACCATATCATGGGTTGAATTGAACGTTCTCATATGTATTCAGTGCCATGTTGCTGTCATGCCAGCTTTGAAATGAAAGTGTTGGCTGGAGCAAAGTATCATGGGGCTTGAAGTTCAGATTGTAAGAGAAGTGGGTTTCTGTTGCTGATTCCTGTTTACTTTTTTGGGATATTGGTCTTTTCCACTGTGCTGGATGCTGCATGCTTTGGTAAGAGGAATTGTTTTACTTACTTCTGCTGATGATTTTGCTTTTGGATTTGCTAAGGTAGCTGTATATTGTATCATCTCAGTAAACTCTCTATCTCAGCACAGAGGATGTTTTTCTGATATTACTTTCCCTTCTGTCTCTGTGGGAGTAGGGGAGCTTGTGAGAGTGGGCTGCATTAATGAAGGACAGACCAGTTTTTTAATTATTTCTTTCATATGAATGGAAGGATGTCAGCCTCTATTTTATTACATATGATTAAAAGGATTATTTATGTATTGGTTTATGAATTCTAATTATTTGACTTTTTTATGGGAAAGGAATAACCTAAATAAATTTGTTTTAGCTAAGTCAAATCTACAATAGCCCATTTCTTGAAAGATTAAGCCACTACTTTCACTTTCCTCTGCTCTTGGAGCTGTTGAGAGTGTAATACAATGAAATCAACACAGTCTAATGTGCATGATTAGTTGGGGTTTTTTAATCAGCTGTTCCCATACAAACGCATATCCAGATTTTCTGAATTACTGGTTTTCTGGATTTTGCTTTGCATGTTTTTGTGTTTACCTGGTCCAAAGAGTGCTTGAGCTGGTGACCTTTTGTTGAACCGCACAGAGACACTTTAACTCCTTTTACTTAACATTTCTGACCTTGTGTATATAGAAAAAAAAATTTGCAATAAAATAGATTGCTATTAAGACACCTCAGTCTTAAAAACTGGAGATCAGCCAAACAGAAAGGGATCTGTGGGTGCTGATTGACACCCGCCTAAACATGAGCCAGCAGTGTGCCCAGGTGGCCAAGAAGGCCAATGGCATCCTGGCCTGCATCAGGAATACTGTGGCCAGCAGGAGCAGGGAGGTCATTCTCTCCCTGGACTCTGCACTGGTTAGGCCACACCTTGAGTCCTGTGTCCAGTTCTGGGCCCCTCAATTTAAGAAGGACATTGAGGTGCTTGAGTGTGTTGACATTGAGGTTGGTGAGAGGCCTTGAACACAAGCCTTATGAAGTGAGGCTGAGTGAGCTGGGATTGTTTAGCCTGGAGAAGAGGAGGCTCAGGGAGGACCTTATTGCTGTCTACAACTACCTGAAGAGTGGTTGTAGCCACGGGGAGGTTACCTTCTTCTCTCAGGTAACCAGTGACAGAACAAGAGGACACAGTCTCAAGCTACGCCCGGGGAAGTTTAGGCTGGAGGTGAGGAGAAAATTCTTCACTGAGAGAGTCATTGGCTACTGGAATGGGCTGCCCAGGGAGGTGGTGGAATCACCGTCCCTGGAGGTGTTCAAGGCAGGTTTGGACATGGCACTTGGTCTAGTCTTGAGGTCTGCCGTGATGGGTTGGACTTGATAATCTTTGAGGTCTCTTCCAACCCTGGTGATACTGTGATACTGTGAAACTTCCTTATACATTTTTTAAAGTAACAATGAAACTCTAGCTGGTTGCAGAGTAAAACTCAAAACTTTTTAGCATCGGTGTTCTCCTGCAATATCTATATTCTATGAAGCCTTAAATTACTGCTTTAGGAAACAATAAAAAAGTCCTGATACACGTCATTTCACTTTAATAAATTTATTTCACATTTTAAAGCTGCTTTCTCTTCTTCACATTACTAAAAGTATGTTGTCTTTTATTATTACTGTTATACTTAAGGAATTCTTGCCTTGAAGGAAATAATCTCTTTGCTTTGTCTTACAAACCAGTAACCAAACTTAAATTAGAATACATCCTTCTGAACTCCGCACTTTAAATAATACCATTTTGTTATTTCTTCTAACAGTACCGTGAAAAGATGAAGTGAGTCGTAATATTTGAGGTTCTCTGTCTGTTATTGGTCAGATCTACTGCCTGAATTTTGTTCTGTGAAGTTTAAAATATTGTTTTTATGTGGGTATTCCTTTCAGTTCTTCATATAAGATTTCTTTGTTTTCTTCTGAAATGTTGACAGTCATGAGATATTTTTGCACCTTATCAGTTCACATTTACATTATATCTTAAGGAAGACAGACACATTTAATTTTCAAAGCTTTTATCTACAAGTGATTTTGGGAAGCATTTAATCACCTTTGTTGTTGTTCTTTTCTTCCTAATCAATTTGCTGATCATTAAGCGAAACTGAATATGCATCATTGCACACAGTAGTCTTTGGATAAGAAAGGGAAGTAAAGATAGATCTCATGTAACAGTGTAGTTTTGTATTACATAATCTGAATGACTAAAATTATATATTTCAAAGAAGACAGAAGACCAGTGAAATGCTAGTGTGAAAATAATACCGACTTTTATTCCAAAATTTTCAAATTCACTAACTTCAATGAGGCCAAAATTTATCTGATATACCCTCCTTGTAAAGACAACTAGAATTTTCCATCATTTCCCACAAGTCCTGGCTCACCGGAGAGGTCCCTGACGATTGGAAATTGGCCAATGTGATCCTCATCCACAAGAAGGGTTGGATGAAGGAACCTGAGAATTACAGGCCTGTCAGCCTGACCTCAGCCCCAGGGAAAATGATGGAGCAGATTATCTTGGGAGTAATAACTGCGCACCTGAGGGATGACCAAGGGCTCAGGTCCAGCCAACATGGATTTAGGAAGGGCAGATCCTGCCTCTCCAACCTGATCTCCTTCTATGATCAGGTGACCCGCCTGGTGGATGTGGGGAGGCCTGTGGATGTGGTCTATCTGGCCTTCAGCAAGGCCTTTGACACTGCCCCCCACAGCAAACTGCTGACTAAGCAGTCAGCTCATGGCTTGGATGCCAACACTCTGCACTGGGTTAGGAACTAGCTGGAGGGCCGAGCCCAGAGAGTGGTGGTGAATGGTGCCACATCCAGCTGGAGGCCAGGCACTAGCAGTGTCCCCAAGGGATCAGTACATATATGCATATATATTGATATATTGATTATAAATAAATATATATGTATATACATATATATATATATATACACAATGTGGCTTTAAACACCTCCAGGGAGGGAGTCTTCACAACCACTGTGACCAACCTATTCAGATGAGTTTGAGCTCTGCCTCAGACTGTAATGGTTACCTGTTGAAGAAACACTACCTATTATTTGGAACAGTACCTTTACATTTCGTTCCATAAAATTCATGAAATGAAATTATTTTCTCTAATAAGATGGAAAGAGAATAAATCAGTTTGAAAATACTGTAGGTTTCCACCTGCAAAATATTAAAGATATTAAGTGTCTCAATAGTGGCTTTGAGGGTGTTTTGCTTTGACAGTACAGAGGGTTGGGGGAGTTTCAGCTCTGTTTGGGTCATTAAAACAGATAAACTTTTGGTTTTGTACATGTTCAGGCACTGAATTTTTGTACATGTTCAGGCACTTAATTACTTTTAAGGTTCATAGTTATTCTTTGGTTCTTTGGCTAACAAGTATACCAAAAGTTGATCTACTTTCATCAGAATTCCATACTCCAGATGTTACCCCTTTATGGAAAAAGAAACTTGGCTTTCATTGCTGAAGCTTGTTGTCATTCTACAAATTAACTTAATCATGAATCCCTGACCAGCAAGACAGCAAAGAAGACCTATTTTAGCTGTTAGTTCAGTTCATACAGCCTCTCGGTTATGATCAAGGAAAAAAAAAAATGTGTAAGGAAATTGTATATTTTAAGAGACGTGATTGCAATCTCTAGGTACATAAATAAAAAGCCCACATTTCTTTGTCCTTACAAATTACCCCTTTTCCATGAAATTCATTATGTATCTGCTGATTAGGGAGAGTGAACATAATGCTTAAGACAAATTCCTGGAAACTATTCAAGGTTAGTGTATACAGGTAGGTTTATTAAGTATTATTCTAAATAAAGAAGAAGTAATATACTATTTCATTAAAATGCTAGATTGAAACTAAAATTGAGGTGATAACATATCCCAGATCTTAAAAAAATCCAAGCACCAAAACTATGTGCCAACATCTTATATTACACAATTTTGTTGCCAGTGCATGTATTAGAACATTATATAGCATACTTACTTGTTAGATGCCTTGTTTTTTAGCCAATGAGTATTTAATTTATCCATGTTATGTGAAACAGCTCTAACAGCAAAAGCTTTCCTAAAATTTACTGAGTTGAGAACGCCTCAGTGACTAGCAGAGGAAAGCCTAGGCAGTGTTCTTGCTATATAATTTGTGTGAAGAATTGTAGGAATATAACACTGCCCTAGTTCCATTCTCTGCTAACTGTATAAGGATATTCCTTCTACAATGATGTTTTTTTATGCCCTCATAATTGCCTTTGGAAATACTGAAACGTGCATATATGTGGTGTTATGAGAGTGTTGTAATATAGTTTTAGACAGAGTAAACATTTTCAGAATATTCACTATTCTTTAGTGACAGGTTTTGTGTGTGTGTGTGTATGCGTGTACAATATCTCAACATTTATATTTGGAAACCCGTAGGAGGTTACTACATAGTAGATATCTTAGTGAGGAAAACAAACATCTCCTCATGTATTATATCATATATAAATAATGAGCAACAGCATTGCTCACATGTTATTTAAAAGTACAGTCCTATCCTAGTAAGCCTATCCACAAACATTTTTTAAATGTTTGTTTTTGCCAAGGAACAGAATCCAGATATTTCCAGGAGCTTAACACCAGTTTGTCTGCCAAGTAAGATTCCATCTTTCTTGGTTATGCTTATAAGGATGCATTTTCACATTAAATTGGAAACAAATGAGTCTGTTGCCATTCCTCTCTGGAGCACACATACTCCTGATGGATGGATTTAACATAGGCTTAAGGGGAGAATGATTTGTGAGAAACTCTTGTTAAAATATTGGCAACACATTACTGAGGATTTCCTCCAGCAAAGGGAACAGATTATACTCCTGTGAGCAGAATGCAAAAGTACATGGAGTTCCTCTGTATTTGTTTGCAAAATTACATGCACAAACAGGTTGAAAACATAATTAGAAATAAGTCAAACTGGTTAATGACAAAATATGGAAAAAAAGCAAATTCAGGATATTTGCTTTTCAGCAAGAAAATGTCAGTGAAGCATAACCAAATCACTCAAACAAAACAAGAGGCTTCAATTTCTAACCCACAGCATACTTGAAAGATCAAACTTTATTGATATAAAGCACATGCACATAATTTCTAATGTTTATCAGTGGCAAATTAATTTGTTCTATACAATCTCCAGAGATCCCTTTCAACACCTAGCATTCTGTGAATTTACTTAAGCAAATAGAATCATTTCAGATGCTCCAGGGTTCTCACCTGCCTTCGAGTCTCTGTAGCTGCAGAAAGACAGGTATAAATTTCCATAAATATTATCACACTTGTTTGTCCCAATTAAAAGTTTCATATATTCTAAGCATATCAAAGAGTAACAAAACCACATCTGTGGTGGTAGGCTGAAACAGGCCCACTTTGAGTCCAGGCATGGTCTCCTGCTTCTCCTTCTTCTTCTGGAGTGGGGAGAGATATGGAAAAAAGACAAAGGAGAAGGACCAGCTGCTGTTTACATCTTGTGGTAAACAAGGTATACACACTTGGCTTATGTCTGCTTTGTGCAAGACCCATACTGTCATGGTAGAGACAGACAAAGCAACATATACCAAGTTAAGGGTGAAAAGCAGTGCCCTTTATTCCAGGCAAAAGACAAAAAAAGGCTCTGGAAGTGACCCCTTTTATCCCATCATACAAACAATGCATCAACATAATCAAGGTGGTGAGTACAGCCCAGTATTTAATAAACATCATGTCTCATTTTGCCCCTGAGCTGGGTATCCCACTATCTTTCCTCCCCCATGAGAGGCATCCTGAGGCTGTGGGAATGAAGGCTGAATGCTTATATACAGCTCATGGGTTTTGTCTCTTCCGTTTCTTCTTCTTGTACTCCCACAATTCCCCCTTTTCGTTTTTCAATGAAGAATCTATTACAGTGCCCTTCGCAAAAAGATAACAAACATGGCACTTTAAACATTACTATATGGAAGACCAACAAAATAACTATTCCCGTCTTTACCAGCGAGCACATCTAGCCCTTGAGCTGGTAACAACAGTTGATGGCAGTTCTATTTTGCAGTATTGCCTATCTCATAAAAAAAAAGGATTGCTGAAAGCTTGTGAAACAACATTTGCTTGTTGCACTAACCTAATTCATTAAGTGTGGCTAAAACTTGCGCAAAAGTAACTGCTAGCATAGTATCAGGATAACACAGCTACCATATGCATGCATACTTTGCCTTGTTCATTTACTCTTATGGGTTATAGTCATATACATTTGATGTCAATAAGGTTAACAACACCCATATCCGAGGGTACATCTCAATTAATTGCCACAACGTCTGCATGGCCATCTGAGCGAGGCTTTTGCTTACTGCCAAAAGCAGGCTGGACACAAGCTGGTATCCAGCAAAGACCTGTAGGTGACACAACACAAACATATTGCTTCCCTACACTAGCAGATCTATTGTCCCTTTCTAGGGTGAATCTCTCTGCATGATGCACCTGGACAATTCCCCCTTTTTTATTTTTAAAAGTCAAAAGTTAACATAAGCAGGTGTGAGGATTACCTATGCTGCAATATTACAGGGAATGCTTCTCCTGTGGAATGATTATATATTGTGTGCTACGTAGGCAGGTCTGTTATCTGTTTCAATTTCTTCCTGCACTTTCATGATTGCAAACTAACTCACCATACAATGGCATAGGTGTGATGATGTCTTTTAATAGGTGCAATGGCCTTTAGCAAATCATCCTTTAGAAGTGTCACCTCTTTTTATGTATCTGCTATAAAAGGGTAGTAGCTAATCTAACATGCTGCAACTGAAATCTCAGTGTGTGTGAGAAAACTGAATCTGGTAATCTTTGTCACTTTAACTTTTCCAGGGTATTACAACAATTGTTCCATTCTTTTAAATCTTGACATAATCCTAATCCTAAGGCACTACTATTGATACGAAGGAAAAAACCTAAAAACATCCTGTAACATCCCTGTTCGAAACTCTTGACCTTAGCTATGCTAATGTTAGAAATCTATAAACTAAACTATATTAAGATTAAGCCACTGAGTTGATTCTGAGAAAAACAAATGAACAGATGTTACATTACATGGAGTTCCTTGGAAATGCTGGCATACAGAAAAAAAAACCAACCAAACAAAACCCACCACTTTAAATAAGTCAACCTGAAAGAGAACTGCTAACCTATAAACTTACAAAGAACTTATCCTATTAAAATTACCCCAAACTTATTCCTATTGTAAGATTACATTATAGTTGTTAACCACTTATCATATTCTGTTATAATTACCAACTACTTAACATACTTATTCTAATTACTTAAGACATATTATAATTACCCATTATTTATTATTCCTATTGTTCCTATACCCCCATTAATATTACCTATTACCATTGGTATTACTAGTATTATGTATCCCCTCCTTGCATTCCCCATACTTGCCACTAAGCATAGCAGGATTTGCACCTGCAAAATACTAAAACATTCTTTACCACTAGAATACAAATTCAACACTGCCACTTTAAAAGTGAAGGCAGTTCCTGGAGAAAGTAAAAACTTCAAGAAAAGGGAGGGGGGAAAGGGTGAAGCCAAACAGTGCTGGGCTGTGCCAGGGAGAACAGCAGCGGAGTGGAGGGTGGGGGGCGGCAGTTGGAAGTACTGAGCAGAGAAAGAAGAAAAAGAAGGAAAAA
Source organism: Eubucco bourcierii (assembly GCA_013396675.1). Lineage (NCBI taxonomy): Eukaryota > Metazoa > Chordata > Aves > Piciformes > Ramphastidae > Eubucco > Eubucco bourcierii. The sequence goes on from VWZE01024913.1 coordinate 26,609, forward strand.
AACCCACACAAAAACAACCTACAAAGAAACTAAACCAGAAAACCATATTTTAGAGACGGAACAGGGGATGGAGGCCACTCATGGCTACAGTGAACTCCGTGGTGTGATCTGAGACAGGGAGGGGGCGCTGTGGGTGGGCGGCACTGTGGTAGGAGATGCTTCTCCTGTTGTTGATGCAGAACATCCATCTTGGCCTGAGACCTGCCCAGGCTCGGGTCCGTGACGGCACCAAACAATCCAGCAGATACGCTCCTTCCATTTATCCAAACCCCGCATTCCCCATTGCAAGTAAAGGAATTTCACTAGGCAGGTGAGAGTGAGATCTAGCTGTAGACACCGCAGGGGATGGTAATTGACTGTTTAGCACGTCTGTAACATCTAGCACCTCATCAGTGGCTTCTTCTCCTTGACTGTTTTAGAGAATCTAACACTAGCCTCCAAGTTGTTGAACAGGTCACTATCAAATCACCTTCTGTGACTGCTTCAAAGACTGCGGTTCCCATTTCTCTCCAAGTCCTCTCCTTAAAGGCAGATCATGCATCTACCCCAAGACCATTACGTTTGCACCAAATTAACAGAGTCCTTACAGTACATTTTTTACATTTTACACCTCTTTTTTCTAATATCTTCATTAACAAGGTTAGTATAGATTTTTGCTCATGAGACATCTGAGTACCCATAATTCAGCAATAGCCTGCCTCTGCTGCAGTTTTCTGACTGAGTCCTGCCAGCATGTCGTGCACTTTCCCGCACTGCTTTGAGAATCTCTCTCAGTATTTGAGCTCCTTTGGCTAACCCACCCGTTTGTGCAGATTCCCCCTGCTCTCAGCTTCACCAGGCTCCATCTCTGCTGCACGTCATCCTGCAGCCCACTGCTTGTTGCTGTATCATGAATGACATCATATGAATCACATCATGGGAGTCATCATATGTCACAGTAGAGACGAACAAAGTGACATGTACCAAGCTAAGGGTGAAAAGCAGTACCCTTTAGTCATGCAAAAGACCAGAAAAGGCTCTTATCTCCTCATGACCACTCCTTTTATCCTGTCATACAAACAACGCATCAACATAACTGAAGTGAATACAGCTCAGTCTTTAACATACATCATGTCTTGTTTTTCCCCTGGGCCAGGTGTCCCACTATCTTTCCTCCCTTTGTGGTGAAGTTGTGGGAATGAAGGTCAAATGATTACACACAACTTGTTATTTTTCTCTCTTACATTTCTTCTTGTACTCCCACACCATGCCTTCACCAAATTTGGGTAAAGCAAGCCCATGATTTCACCTAATATGGTTAGTTTTAGCAAAGTTCCATCCTGATTGGTTGATGGATGTGGTTATCTCAATTGCTCATTGGAGCGATTAAAACTCAGGCAATTCCTTGTTGCTTCAGAACAAGCCTTGTTTCCTGGAAACTTTGCTCTGCCTCAATTTACCAAGGAGAAGCGCAAGAGCCCACTCTGTAGACAATAAGTTTTTGCCAAAAGCTGGCTGAAACTATAGCCAGCTGTAGCATGAACCACCCCACTGGCAGGTAATGACAGCCTAAACCATGCAGAAGGGATAAGATGGGAGAGCCAAGTGCCTCCAAGCAAGCTGCATTACTGCCACTAGCAGTAACAGCTATTGAAAGCGAGTAAGCCGCTCCTAGCTTGAGTGCTTACTTACACAGAACTCACCAGTCCGTGTTGTGTGAGAAAGCATTCATAATTTCTGCATTCTCATACTGAACTGCTCATTCTTAGATCATTAATAAAAAACTGCAGACAAATAGAAACGATGCAGGAAAACTCGAATACAGCTGTGAACTTGCAGATGCCCATGAGATTAGTGTAATTTAAATAAAAGCATGTAGTTTCTAGATACCAGTATAAGATTACTGTTGCCTTCCTTTAATGATTGCCTTTAATACAACTGAAATATGCTTTATTTTTTTTAATCTTCAGTCTTCCAAAACTATTTTTTTCCATCAAGCTCATTGATTTTTTTTAATCTTCAGTCTTCCAAAACTATTTTTTCCCCATCAAGCTCATTGATTTTTTTTAATCTTAAGTCTTCCAAAACTATTTTTTTTCACCAAGGTCATTCATACTACATAAAGGTGCCATCAAGGAGAGATGGGAAAGGACTCCTTATCTGGGAATGTAGTGATAGGACAAGGAGTAGTGGTTTTAAACAGAAAGAGGGCATATGTAGATTAGATTTTAGATAGAAATTCTTTACTATGAGAATGGTGAGACAATTGAACAGGTTGCCTAGAGAAGCTGTAGATGTCTCCTCCCTGAAATTGTTCAAGGTCAGGTTGGATGGGGTTTTGTACAACCTGACTTACTGAAAGTTGTCTCTGCTTGTGTCAGGGACGTTGGAACGAGGTGATCTTTAAGGTTGCTTTCAACTCAAACCATTCTATGACCTTATACAAAACTCAAGACACCTGTTGATAATTTGAGTGGCCCTGTAAGGTGTTAAAAAAATTGGTACTCTCTCAAGTATTCTACTAAACAGCATAAGTTTGTACATTTATAAAGCATTTATGTAAGCGTAGGCTGGCTGGTCACATTGATATAAATTGTCGCTATTCCACATATTTCAAGCAACACAAGCTCCTAGAGATGCCATTCTTGGCTTATGTTAAAGTTCATCCATACGTAGCCTGAAAGAATGCTGTCACAGCAGGTGACATCGGTACCCTTCACATCATCCCTTTGTACAGTAGAAACTATTCATAAGAATAAGATGTTAATAGTGTCATTATAGAGCTGGTTTACAGCTGGTTTACAGTTGGTTTTAGACTAAAAATAAAACAAAAAAACCCAAAAAAACCCAAAAAACCAAAAAACATCCAAACTAATGAAAGGTTAATAGGATGCAAAAATGCTCTCTAGAGTAAATTTTTTTGCAGGGAGAATATATTGAGATTTATGTTATATAAGTCTCAAACCTTGCAGTATTTCAGCTCGTGACATTCCACTTTATTTGCAATTACTTCATAATTGTGGACGTACATACTTTTTTAACTTTGGCATTATGTCTTAAATCTGATTTTGTCACTAAAAAGCTCCATTAATGTGAAGAAAAATTTTAAAAAAAAAATCTTAGTTTTGTTGAGTATGATTTTTCTGACACAAGCTTTAATACCCAAAGGCCTGGATACAGCAGATCTACTTAACAGAGAGAAGCAAATAAAAAGCTTCTACAGTTTGTCTGCTCAGTATAAATCTTGTTATTGCTAAGTATAAACCCTGTGGGAGCTATTTCACTCAGAGGATTGGAAACAACATACAGGCACTTTTACCTCTAGGTCACTGTTTCAAGTCTAGCTCAGAATAATAACAACCAAAATGTATTATATTGTCTGTTGGCTATGGAATGATCTATGCCAAATGATTTGGCACTTCAAGAGAAATCCTAATGGACCTCAAAATCATCAACTTTTTATCAACAACATCTTAATTGAAAGCCTTACCAGACAGGTGGTGAGTTCTTTGCCTTAGGAAAACAGGTACTGCTACTTCACTATGAGCTTAATGGACAAAAAAGAGCAAAACCCTGTATTTCGGCAGGAATACAGGAAAAGGCAGTTTTAATCATTCTAAAATGTCTGCAAGTTTAAAAAGTAGTATGGTAGTTCAAATGAAAATGTTACACTTACATTTCTGTCCCCATCTTTCAGTGTTACATCATTAGGAAATGCTGTTTAGTATCCTAAAGATGCAGTTTTTATTCCTTCCTGATAAGGTCTATAATCACAGAATCACAAAACGCTATGGGTTAGAAGGGACCTCAAAAGATCATTGAATCCAACCCTCCTGCCAGAGCAGGATCACCTAGAGCAGATCACACAGGAACAAATCCAGATGGGTTTTAATATCTCCAGATATTAGGGAGACTCTACAACTCCCCTGGGCAGCATAATACATTTTACTTTGGGGAAAAACATCCAAACCATAACTGCACATTGCTGTTTGGATTTAACCTTTCCAGAAGTATATAGTCTATCTTATATTCAACGAACACTAAACTGAAGTCTTTAAAGCAGATGTTTTTCCTCTCAGAGGCATGTGTGAACCTCCACTCCCTTAATACCAGCTAAAAAAAAAATATATAATTACTTCTCTTGGGCTGAAATAACATTTTACAGTTTCATGCATAGTGAAATATTTGTAAGAAATGAGCTTGAGGAAGCACCATATAAGGATGCATTATAAATAAATGGTTAGAACCTGTCTCCAGAGTAATACAAGTCCATTTCAAAACCTTTCCTATTCCTGATTAAAGAATAGTTTAAACTAGTTTTACCTCAGGACAAACAGGCAGTCAGGCAGTCAGATTTTTTATATTTTTTTTTTCTCTATTGTATTTAATGGAGCTTAGGTTCCTCAACAGTTTTGGAAAACTGCAGTCTGCTTCTCAGGACAGATGTGTAATGACAATTACACATTAGTGTAATTAGTTGTCCTCATGTGTTCTTTTAATGACTGTGGTCCACTCCACTGAGACTTCTAGGGTTTACAATATCATTATATGACAGACAGCCTTCTTCTTTAGCTAGCAGTGCAAAGTCCTGCACCAGAGGAAGAACTCCAGGCACAAATACATGCTGGTGGCTCCAAGCTTGGTAGAAAAAGACCTGAGGGTCATGGTGTTCTTCAATTCACACAGGAATCAACCATAACCCCATGCTGAAAAAACAAAACAATGTTAATAGTGTCCTGAGCTGCACTAAGCAAAGCAGGTCAAGGAAGGTGATTCTTCTCTACTCAGCCTTAATGAGGCCGCAACCTGGAGTGTTATGTCCATTTCTAGACTCTTCAGCACAAGAGAGTGATTGAGCATAGTTGCTGACTGAGGACCCAGAGAATTCGTGAATGCTCATCTTAGAAGATTCTCAAAAGCTGTCTGGGCATGTTCTTGGGCAACTTACTCTTGATGATACCGTTTTGATCAGGGAAGTTAGACCAGATGACCTTTGTCGTTTTGTACTCAATCTGTGAACAAAATGACAGGACAGGAGTGGAATTCAGTTTGCCTGTATTTAGGTGTTTAGAAAGAAGCTACATAGATTTGAGGTGTACATGGTGATGTGGTGAGTTAGGAACTTCACACACACTATTGAAATTTGCCAGACAAGATCAGATGGCTTGGAAGTAAGATGAAGCCATATTTACAGCAAAACAAAATTTAGAAGCATATATATACGATATATTTACAAATATTTACAACTATATACAAATTAGAAATAATACAGAAATCCAAACTCCCTCCTAGATAAAGAGACTGCCCAGAAGGGTCTCAAAGCCTCTTTCTCTCTCTCTCTCAGACAGACAATCAGCAAAGCTTGCTTGTTACCTGTTAGTGAAAGATATTAAAGTGGAGCGAAGGAGAAAAGAAAAGAAGAAGTGTTCCAGAGTAAAGAGAGACAAATTACTTACATTTTGGCATTTTATTCCTTTCAGCAAACCAGTGAATGATGTAGACTTCATGATTATTTTCTTTTTATAACCAATGATTTAATTTTTTTCATTATATATTCCAATTAGCCTCAAATCAGCACAGGTGATCCAGTGCTGATTATTCTAAACAATTTTATAGGCTCTATTGACTTTAACAACTAGAGACAGGAATCAGCTGCTGAACCATAGACATGTAGTGCTATTTTTCACAATGTAGGTAACCCCATTAACCTCTATCTGCTGGCCTAGAAGTCTGCAAGTCTCTTGTAGTTCTCATATCACGTTTGTCAGGTCCATGCTGATGTCCCAGATAATATTAGAGGAAAAAAATGGCAAGAGACATGAATGTGCGAACAATTCAATAGAGCAATTTTTTTATATCGATTGTGATGGCAGTTTCAACATCTATATACAGACATGTAACAACCAAATGCTTGCAGTCCAAAGCTTCATCCTGTCCTCTTTGTGACAACAAGGTTTGAATCAGCACTCAAGTATGTATGACAAGTATATTAATAACTGGCTTCTTTATACCAGAATTGCATTCACTTATCTAAAATATTCAGATAAAATAGCAAGGGTAAGGGTGAACTGAAGCTCATAACACTATTGATTTACCAATACTAATGATTTATCTGATGAAATTGCCCAAAGTTAGTGTCTGAATTACATTTATCAAGGTAAAAATATCTACAAACAGCTAACAAAATCAAAATATTATGCAGATGTAAAATAGCTAAATAAATGTGGGGTTTTTTTAACAACCTGGGAAAAAATTAAACCTTTTATATGTGTAGTATGGGAAATATGGTCTAGTGTGCATGCATGTGAACGATACTCTTCCATCTGATCTTGGTGGTATAGAAATACCTAGGCTGCTCATCTTTGCTCTAACAAAACCCAAGTGACACAGAGATTGAATACTGCTGCTTGAAGCAGTAAACTTGCCTGTCAAACCCAATTTTTATTTGAACATTTTCAGCATGAACAATATGAAGTCTGATATTACTATTAAAAACTCTATAATCTTAACCAAAAAGCTTCTGAAGAGCATAGTGAGAATCAATTATGTAGCACATTAATAGGGGAAACTCATCCAATGATTACCTGAAAAAGCAGATGAAAAGATGAAGATCTAAAACTATTTAAAGCTTAGGGTTCCTCATAATACTAGCAGAACTGTAATTTGACTATGCAATTTTAGGAAATCCAGGCTTCCTTTTTCTGCATTCCTGTATACTTTAAACAGAATGGTGTGTCTCTTCTTCAAGCACAGGTCAAATGGTCCATAAAGTCCAGGAAGCATCAGGGGATCCTCACACAGGCTGTTGAGGCAAGGCTATGCTCAAAGAATGGTCACAATCAGCAGGCACTGATGACCACAGGCTGAGCTGAATGTGGGTATTTGACCTCAGGACAGACTGGAATGAGATTCCAGGTGAAGCCACATGACTCAAGTAGGAAAGACTCCTCTAAGTCATATATAAATGTAAGTTTTAACCACCTAGTGCATACAGGTTTCTTTTGTCAATTAGGAGATCATCAGCTGGTGTCATTACTTTCCAGTATGAAGCAGCATTATTCCTCAGCTTCCAGAGAAAACCAGAGCTTGATAATAGCACATACTATACAATATGGGAGCCAAATATCACACTTTTCCAACCAGGAAGTTGGAAGTGCTGCCTTCTGGATTCTCATCAACTTCCCAAAATTAAAAGTAATCAATAGCATTTGGTTTAGATTAATGAATTCCAGGATTTGAGGAAAAATAATGAAGTTCTGATAAAGATCAAAGCTACTTGTTCCTCTTATTTCTTCATGACCTCCCTGGAGTACCTGCAGTTGAGTCTAAGTCTTTGATCATCATTTTTACTGATTAAATTAATGCTTTCCATCTAGACCAAGAGATAAAATTCCATCTTACAACTGCACTGATCACTTCTTATACTTGTAATAAACACACAGATCACAGAATTACAGAATTGTCAGGGTTGGAAGTGACCTCAAGGATCATCCAGTTCCAACCCTCCTGCCATGAGGCATGGACACTTTCCTCTAGATCAGGCTACCCAGAGACACATCCAGCCTGGCCTTAAAAACTTCCAGGGATGGGGCTTACATCACCCCTTTGGGCAACCTGTTCCAGTATCTTACCATCCTCATCATGAAGAACTTCTTCCTAACGTTGTTGTAGAAGGGGTAATTAATTACTGCGAGATGATATTTTTAAAATATTAATAGAATTTATTAATATTAAATATTCAGAACTCGCAGCACCCCAATCACCAAAACAATAATAGTAACAGGTTCTTGCATTCTATCTGTCCTTTCTTCCACTTCTTGTACAGTTTCTCTCTGTGTGACAGTGTGTTTAGGAACTCCTTGCTCATCTCTGCTTCTCAGAGTTAATCAATGACCAGCCAACTTCCCAAACAACACAGACATTGCTTGGGATAAACAGGCAACAAAAGTATAAACTAAAACAATAAATAACTTTGGCATATATTTAAGAGCTACTATCTATTTAACATGTAGGAAATTGCTAGACTATGTGCACAAGTCAGTTAATGATGGTCCAGGAAAGCATTTAGATGTCTCTTTAGCCTGTTTTCTTCCTGTCTTTCTCAAGTTTTTGAATCAGTTTAAAATAGTCGACTTTCTCAGTCATCAATAAAAAGATTCATACATTTTAAGCAGTGATAGACTTTGCATCAAGTCCCTTTTTCCATATCACTGAAACTTCAATTTTATTTCCAGTGTTTGGTCAGGAATGTGGTAACTAGCATCTCCTGGAAAACATCTGCATCATGTTGTATAATTCAGCATATTCTAATGTTGTATTTCTCAAATGTTCCATGTGTCCAGAGCTTCCATTGCATCTGACTGGAACAGTCCATTAATATTCTATGCTTTCAGAATATAACATCTGGCATACTTGTTATTAGCCCTTCACTCTACATTTTATTTATATTATAATTTTGGTAATGGCTTTTCAGTTCAGACATGATGCCCTATGTCAAAGCACATCATATTAGTATTTGAAAACTACACTGATACAGTATTTGAGTCAAAGACTTGCTTATCATTATCTCTATAATACTGAGAACCATAACAGATATTACAGTTGTCTCAGTGTTCTGTATTATTAATGCAAACAGCTGCGAGTGTTGCATGTTGCAATAGTCTGAGCTGAGACTTACCATATTTTGACATATGAGTAGTTAACCTAAGTTCAGAATTGGTACATTTCTTTGGAGAAGTGTTAAACTACTGTTAGCAGTTAAAAGAGAAGAAATTATCTGTCTTTTAGCTCCATCTGGTACATACTGAGATACCAAACTGTTGTTAATAAAACTCTGGATCTGACTAAGTGTTTATACAGAATAGAAGATGAAAAGAATTGAGGAATAAAAAAGTAGTTAATACATACTTCAATAACTGCAAAAACAAAACAGAAAAGAGAAGATATAGAAATAATATTAAATTATGGTATTACTATAACATAATGTATTTTATTGGAAGTATGTCTGATGATGCTTACAACTAGAATCCCAGTATACTATAGAGAGAACTGTGTGTATATACAGGAAAAGTTATCTGGAGGCAGAATTTTTATTAACATTTTATATAATTCACCATTGTTGAGTAGTTGTAATTTACCCCTACTAGAAAAAGGAAAAGGAAAAGAAAAAGAGAAAGAGAAAAAGAAAAAAAAGACAAAAAGAAAAAGAAAAAAGGAAAAGGAATAACAAGGAAAGGAAAGAGAAAAAGGGGAAAAAAGTTTATTTTTAAAAAAGGCAAAATAAAAACAAATCAAACTAAAAATAGTTGCCTGGTTCCTTTAAGCCATTTGGAAGCTGCAGTCCTATATGTGGAAGAACTTCAAATATCCTTGTTAAGAAGTGTAGTGGTTTAGTTTTATAGTAAAGTTGCAAAGAATTAAAAACAAAGAAGAAATGACAGATGGTATATGACTAGAGACCTGCAGGAATGAAAATTTCCTGGACCAAATCTCAAGGTACTCAGAATCACAAGACTCCATTTATAGAGGGATTATCTCTCAGAAACCAAAGACAACCAACCATACATCAACTAGAGGAGAATCCATCCTTGACCTACTTGCAAATAGAGAGAAATTGATTGAAATTGTGACAAAGATAGCGAAATGTGGAACCAGCCACAATGAAGTAGCTGAATCTAGAGAAATAATTAATGAGTTCACAAAGCACAATAGTACAAGGGTGCTGGATTTTAAGAAAGAAAATTAGGTTTAAATCCATAACAATTGAGGAACCAGCAAATTTCTGGACACATTCCCAAGATAGTGAGGGTGAGAGAGGCTTACCAGGACATTTCATGCTAAGTCATTTGAGCCAATAATTAAAAAACTCCCATAGCCAATCTGCACGAGTTTATGCATTATTCAATGTCCACTGTCCCATTTGTTCACTGTATCCTACTGTTCCTTTTCCTGCTCAGGTCATCTTCAGTGTCCCTCCCATATATCTGTGTAGCTGAAGAACATAGGTACCAATGACAAGTATTAGAATAGTAAATCCGTAGTTTGCTCATACAAATGCCCATAACAATTTGGATATCCAGAGAGCAGCAAACAGGGAAAAATAGTAAGCCTAGACTTACAGGATTTAAACTCCTTAAAAGAATGGAGTTTTCAAAGCCAAAATAGTAACAACAATAACAATATAACACAATATAATATAATTATAATAGTGGGGGGAAAAATGGCTGTATAAATGGTTGGGCAGTAATCCTGTCTAAAAACCTAATTTTGCTGACAAATTAAATGATTCCATTCTGTAGAGAAAGTTTATACATAATTATTTTAACATATAAACTGAAAAACACATTTCAAGCAATTTAAAAAACAAGCGAACAAACAAACACAAAAAAATCCTCAAACATCTGGAGGGACTTTGACATAAATTAAACCAATATATTAAAAGTGTAAGGGTTCTGAGTCACATCAGCTGACTCTGAACAGCTAGTATCCATCTTATTAAATTCTAATAGACTCCAGAGGAAGTACAGACTCCACTTTCTTTGTGTGTTGGGAATGGCCCATGACACATACAAGCTTTCAAGATTTTAATAGAAATTGTTCAGTTAGTGAAAAAACCAAAATCATTCTAGATAACAATTAAAACAATTTAAACCATTTAGCAGTAGAGTACCAGTGGTCATAGTATTTAGCAGAGACCACACAACCCTCTAGCAAAGTATTACTTACACAGAAAAAGAGAATTCAGCTTTTTGTCATTCTTGATATATCACACATCTCATCAGACAAATACATTTGAGGACTACAAGATGTTTGGAGGGAGTACTTTCTAAATTTGACTTACTGGGATTAAAATGCTATATAAGTCACTATATTTAATTTTATTCTATTTTTCCTTTCACATTACTAAAGGAGTGAGATCTGGAATTTGTTGCCTGTTACCAATTATCAGCTTCTACTCTGCATAATCAATGGTTTCTTTGGTGTAGATATTCTCTGTGTGTCCTACATGTCTGATCCAGATGAATAGCTGATAGGCTTTACTGGGGATTGTAAAATAAGACTGAGATCCAGACAGAAGACTATTGTGAGACAGATGTCATTATTACGACAGACCTTTTTCACCTAATTATTTCATCTTAGATATTGCAATACTTTAGTGGCTCAAACAGTGTCTACTGTCTACATATCTTCTAATTACAAGACTTTTCACTATCTGGTTGTATCTGACCAGAGTATCAAAGAGGTCACTTTCTCATCTGTTTGATCAAGTTCAAGTTTCTAGTGCATGCTTCACTATCACGATTGATCACTTCAACAGTTCTTGGCACATTTTGCTAAACATATTTACCAAATACTTACTATTACTTTTGTTCAAATTGAATCCAAAAGCCCAGACCTGAAAAACTATGATGCCAACACCTTTCACTATTAACTATACAATTTCTTAATATCTTTAGAAGTTTTATTGTTTCATTTAAAAAGGACAAAATTGCTTAAATTAAGCAATCTGAATAGCAAATTATGTTCCTGTAACAGAAAAATAGCTGTCAGAATGATGGAAAAGACCAGTAGGTGACATACCAGTTCCAAAAATACTCATGATGCTAGCATAATTCTTTCCCAGGCATACAGTGATGGTCTTCACAGTTTTGTTTTACAGAATTCCATCAATCAGAAATCCATGTATTCAATGCTGCAATGTTTTGTTTATTGTCTGTATAAATGATGTATCAATTTGTTGGTTTTGCAGGAAGTTAGTGTGCTCATAGTACACTAAAGCTAAATAAAATACAGTTAAAGACATTTGGGTTCCTCTTCAGGTGAAATAAAGTCTTCAATAAGAGTGAAAATGAAACTCACATGTCTTTGATTCTTTATCATGAGTATATTTAATACCCATAGGCATGGGTAAGACTACAGATAATGTAACACCTTACAGTAGGTTTCAAAATGTATGTTGCAAAATGGTGTTCTTCATGTTACCTATCATCTTTCTAAACAGAAGAACTCATTGTTACCTGAAACTTTCTAGAGAAAATAGTGTCTTTCCTGTATGCTCGTTTTACTTGTTTCTTACTTGTTTCTTCTCCATGCACTAGAGATGAAAACAAATAATTTAAATTAACAAACTGACAATAAAAAAAGGTCTGTTCTGAATGCCGCCCATGGGTCTCTGAAATGATGAAAGCACTTTGCATTATAAGATTGCTCTAGTCTCTGAACATGAATCCTAGTTTGAAAGACTGAAAATCTCCCTGAAGTCTGAAACACTTAAATAATTTAGATTAAATTTAAATTGTGCTACACTTTACAAGCCCAGAACCATAGTCACAACTTTACTGGAAAGCTTATAAAAATTTGAAATGCTCCAATAATTTTAAATCTTGTAGAAGCCTAGTATCTTCCAAATTAAAGTGTTAATAAAAAAAATTAGCACTGAAATTTAAATCTCTGTGTGCAGCATGATTTAAAATTATTGAAGCCTTTCAATTTTTTATGAGGTCTCTGTGTAGAAGTGACTGGAAAAGCTTTTTTAGTACAATAGAAATAAGTTAGAAGAGAAAACAAAGAAAAACTGTAATCAACAGCACTGTAGTATAGGGACATTTGCAAGGTGCTAAAAAGGTGAACTTTGAAAGAATATGCACATACCGGAAAGTGAAGCAGATACAGTCTTCTGCTTAAAACATTTTAGTAGGACTCAGAAGACATTAATTTTAGGTTCTGATTTTGTGCAAGCTATTTAATTTCTCTTAATCCCTGGTTCTTCTTTTCTTATCTCAATAGAAAACTCATTTGAACAAGAACTATTCCCCCTGCCATTTTATTGTTCTTCATCTGATCGAATGTAGATATCAACCATGTCAACATTCATATCTAAGCTAGTTATTCCAGTACTTCTATATAGGTAGTGCTGAGAAATATATTCTTTTTGAAGACTGTTCTAGCAATCGTAAACTCCTACAGTAAGGTATAAATAGAATCACAGAATCATAGAATGGTAAGGTTGGAAGGGACCTCAAAGGATCATCTAGTTCCAACCCCCTGCCATAGGCAGGGACACCTCCCACTAGTACAGCTCACTCAAAGCCTCAAACAACCTGGCCTTGAACACCTCCAGGGAGGGAGCATCCACAACCTCCCTGGGCAACCCATTCCAGTGCCTCACCACCCTCACTGTAAAGAACTTCCTCCTAACATCTAGTATAAATCTTCCCTCTGCCAGTACAAAACCATTGCCCCTTGTCCTGCTGTTGCAAGACCTTGTAAATAGTCCCTCTCCAGCCACCAGTACTCCAGGTGGGGTCTGAGGAGAGCAGAGTAAAGGGGCAGAATCCCCTCCTTTACTCTGCTGGCCATGCTACTCTTGATGCATCCCAGGACTCGGTTGCTGTCTGAGCTGCATGTGCACACTGCAAGCTCATGTTGAACTTTTCATCAACCCAGACTCCAAGGTCCTTTTCCTCAGGGCTGCTCTCCAGCCATTTACCACCCAGGAATTGTGGGTCCTGAAGTATGTCCTGAAGTCTGTTAGTCTCCATTGATAGTAAGTGGAACATAAGTCAGTAATTTAGCTATTTATTTTACTATCTAAAGTTTAGGGAATTTAAGATAAATTGTTATTATCTCATCTAATTGTTAAGACTTACAGGTATGCCTGCAACATATTATTTATCGCTATAAAAATTTCAAATATATAATTTTAAGTCATCTGAAACTCCAAGTGTTAGGTGCTGTGATTATCTTTACAAAGTGTGAATATACATGGACCTCTCCATAGCATGGTCACAGATATGTTCCTTCAGTGGAAAGAAGCAAGAAAATATGTCAGGTAGCTTTTTATTTTTAACTGTAATGATCACAGTAAAAACAACTAAAGAAAGAAATATAACAAACATTTGGTGCACATTGTCTGTAGTTATGAATAATTTTCTTACAGAATTAATTATAGGAGAACCTGAAGAATTACTTCCAATGACCTAAATAAATCTGAGTTTTAGCAATAGACTGAGATTATTTCACCAGATGATAAAATCCTCCTGATGCGAAGCAAGCTTCAATGCAGCAAACCGCATATTTTCACTAAGCTGATATAAGCATCTGACATGGTTTTGCTTTTTTCCCCCCATAAACTTAGAGAAAGAATTCAAAAGTTAATTACTAAATGCAAATTCTTGAGATAAAGAACACTTCCAGGGCAAAACACTGAAAATGCAGCTCCTAAAATTGGAAATGGAAGGTTTTGAAAGTTGTTGCTTTACATGTGTCCCTCTAGTTTAAAAAATACTAGTACAGCATTTAACAAAGCTAGAGACAAAGCTAGAGTGTTTGAGTATCAGAACAGTCTCAGTATCTATTCTCGAATTGACTTTACTTTCTATGAATTGATTATCTGTTTGGGTGCACCAGAGAGAGTACAATTTTTGTTTAGTAAGTCTACCTATGTTTAATTTTTTTAGACTGCTTTAGTATTGAGAAAATAAATTCTTTTCTTTCTAACATGGTAGATATCCTAACTGTGTTCTTATTTTTCATTAGCTATAGATGACCTGGAAAATGAATGTGTTAGAATACCATACAGTTTACACCATCATTGTGTATACATCTGAGAGGTCAGAGATGCTGCAACTTGAGTGAGTAGTAAATGGCTGCAAGAATGCAGTGGAAATGCTGTCTTCAGCTCCTTTGGAAGACTTCATGTTCAGAAAAGTCTGAGAAACTTTGAACCTTGTTTGCAGGTACTTGCAAGGCAATCCCAGATGCTCTTTTGCAGCAGACTTTTGTCATCCTGAAACCAGATCCACACTGTACAGAGATGTCTAATTTTCTTCCTTGCTTGCAAAGAGGAGTTAAAGACTTCGATGACATTGTTGAATTAGCCTTAGACAATGTCATTGGCATCTGTGGAATAAGACATTCATGAACTGTAAAGAAACTACTCCAAATCAATTAATATTTTCTATTTTATTCTTAGATATATTTCACCACAGTTAGGAACACAATGTGTCCAGAATTTTGCATTGGTATCCCCATAGTCTAATCACATTCACTACACACCAGGTTAAGTCTAACCAAGACACTCTGCTGAAGTGGACATGCAACACATAGAAAAGTTTAACAAAATTTACAATTTGCATTTATGATCTTCCTATTCTTTATTTGTTGTACATCATTTTTACAGGATGAATGAGTGGCTTCCAGTCTCTTTCCCAATGACTATGAAATAATTTGTCTCACTATTAAATGAAGTTGAAAGAATTCCTGTACATTTTGCACTTATGTGACCATTGACTGAAGTACAACACAGAGATGCTTTAGCTAGCTTGAACCTAGGTATGAGTAAAGAAAATTTTAATTGGCCTACTTACTAGTGGCTTACAGTTGCTGTCAATTCCTTTCTGTTTCCTAATTCAGAATGATTCTAAATATTTTGTCCTTAAATAGAACTTCTCATTAAGGGAAGTTTATTTTTCCTTATTATTGTGAAGCAAAGCTAACTTGAAAAGGTCAATCCAAGGAGCAATATCTGAGCCTCTAATTCTGGCATAGACAATAAACCAATGTAAAAAGGCATCTGTATTTCTACGATTAGTGGAATGTTAGGAAAACTGTAAGAATAAAATCAAAACCCACACCAAAGCTATGTCTGTAAAAGAAGCAAAGCTTACTTTCAGTATTATTGTTACAGAATAGAGACAAAATATTAATATTTTGGCATTAGAAACTTGGTCATGCTAAGAAATACTGGCATTAAACATTGTTCCTGTTAATGGACCTTTAAAATAACCATCTCCAGCAGCTCCATAGCATAGGGATTCTCTCTGCTTTGTCTGGGCAGACCAGCCCCATGTACCTGAGGATAACAGAAGCAGCTGCTAGTTTTCCACATACACACACACAGAAAAACACTGACATGGCAAGTCACACAGATAACCACAGACGGCACTGCCCCAAGCAGCATCCACATTCAATACTCACACCAGACAGGCACAGACAGCCACATCTCTATATTTTGGGATGACAGAGACAAAAGGTCACTAGTTGCACAGACAACATGCTCTCCAAGTTCACAAGCACATTCACAGATCCCTTGAGTACTGTCACAACCTCCTTGTCAGCCAACACCTCTACCCAGATGCTGGTCACCCTCGCCTCTTCACCAATCACTGACGCACCATAGCTGGGTGCACACTGCAAATACACAACACCTCACATACTTGTCATACAGACATCTCACACTCAGGTCTCCCTGATTAACACCTGCCTAATGCAGAATCACAGAATTGCCTAGATTGCAAAAGACCTTTAAGATCATTAAGTCAAATCATTAACCTAACACTGACAAGTCTTTGACTAAACCATATCCCTAAGCACTAGGTCTGTATGACTGTTAAATACCTCTAGGGATGGGGACTTCACCACTGCCCTGGACAAGCAGTTCCAATGCCCAATAACCCTTTTATACCCCTTCCTGTCTTCCACTTTTTTTACTCATTGATTCCTGTCTCAAAAAAAATATTCAATAAATTTTGCATAGGCCCAAATATCACCTTCTAATATGCCATATTTTCATGGTTGACATATTTCCTCTTTCTATTTGCTTAGAAATTCCATGTTGTCTGTCCACAGGTGTGCCTGAACGTCTTCACAGCCCTTCAACCAGTAACTCAAGGCTTTTGTTTTTTGTCTTTGTCTCTCTAGTCTATCAACTTTGTGTCTTTCTTGTTTTGCTTCCCCCTTCACGTATTACCCCCTTTTACATTGAAAAGGCCCTCAATCAGATTATCTTAATAGATCTTTATTATCTTTACTGTTAGAATAGAGGTATGGAATGTAAAATAAACTAGATTAAATAGATATTTTATCATTCTTCTTTTAATTTATTAAACATATAAATTCACAGGGATAAAGATGTGTAATTGGAAAATTAAGGTTGTACTTTGTCAAAACTGAAAACAAAGCAAAACAAAACCTATTTATCTTTTGGGATAAATGGCTACAGATTATATATGATCATACATTTAACAATCTTAACAAATAACTTCAATAGTATATCAGGGAATGGATCAGCACTTTCAGAAAGTTACGCAGTATTACAAACAAAGAAAAGGAAGCAATCATCTTTGCACACGTTTGAACTGCAGAAAAAACTGTCCTTTTATTTGCTGTCACAGCAAGATTTACCAGACATTTGCTGATATTGGTAATTTATCAACTGACTAACAGGTAGCATAATAATGGTCAAATAAAGCTCATGTGTGTCCTATCAAATACAATTTTGTCTTGGTATAGATAAAGAAGTCAGATAAAAAGGGAAGACGCTGAGATTTTTTTTCAAATATTTACATATATCCAAGACGATATAATGTTAAATGCATCAAATATTTTTTTGATCAGGGATAGAAACCATTGTCCTTCCTTCAAAGTTGCAAGACAGGTTGACACACCATGACTTCAGAATAACTCTTACAGTTAAGAATTGTCCTTTAAAATTCGAGATTTGACTAAGATCCAGTATAGCAAAACCAAGCGAGGTGTACAAAATCTGACTTAGTAAAACTATCTGTGTGATGTGAGCATGTTCAAAATAAAAAAACCCAAACCACCAAACAGTCCTTTGAAGGCCTTTAAAAGGAGAATCTGCCAGCTTATATATAACTAAAGAGCAGAAAATTACCATCTGGATACCTTATTTCATTCCTGCATTGCAGGGTAGTGATTTAACTCTGACTTCTGAATATATTATTTTTTTAAATTAGTTTATGGGTAAAACTATTAATACTCTTACATTTTGCGAATAACTTAGTCCACATGGAATGTATTTGTTCTTAAAGCAGCTACTAGATGTAAAGAGCAAACTGAACAAACTATGTACATCTTACAGAACACAGGACACATTCCAAACAACAATAAAGTGTCAGGATATAGGCATTTGCAGAAGTGGAAAACTGTATGTAGCAGCATAATTTTAATTAAAAAACAAGCAAACAAACAAAAGTGTGTGTCTGGACCATTTGGATTCTATACAATCTATTAATAAATAAGTATCTATTTTGGGATCTAAAGTCTAGATTTTAACATCTAAATTCCACCTGAAATTTCTCACGAGGTTCCTAAATCCCATTATTAATTCAGTCACATTACCTATTCTAAATGCAAGAAAAAAGTTGAAAGTGAAAAAATATTTTAAACCATGCAAACCAGGCAATTTTTGCAAGGGTAGATTGGAAGTTCAGAATTTTCAGATACTCCCATCAGTTCCTGGATCATAATTTTATATTTGTCCAGTTATTCTTCAATCTGAGTAAGTATTATTGTTAAATGCTACTAGCTTTGCTTGTCTCTTTTGACAACCAAAGGCATTTGTCCTTTGATTCACACTACTCAGATTCATGAGTTCTTTCATTTTCTCTGCTGATTCTGGATGAGACTGCAGAATTCATTTTTCTTCATGGAAGTCTCTATGGTGCTATGTTTTGTATTCATGATAGGAACAGTATTGACAATATACCAGTATTTTAGCTATTGCTAAGCAGTGCTTGTTAATGTTATGAAGGGGTAATTAATTGGTACAAGATATGATTCTCAAAATTAATATTGTTTATTAATTTTCAATATTCAGGAGTCTCACGCACCTGACCACTAATTTTAATAATAATTGGTTCTTCACACAGTCATGGAAACATACAGATAATAACAGGATCTAGAATGTTTAAGAAATAATTAACCAAAAATATAAACACTAGCTGCACTGGAAGAGAAGGCTCCTGTGGCCAATATACCACTTGCAGTTAATTGTACTGCTTGTCCACTAGATGGACTCAAAGAGCTCCTTTCTGCTTATGGCAGAAGGCAATGGTGAATTACAAGAGGCTTTAAGTATTTACTCACAAAAATTATCTCCAGACTTGTGGAGATAGCCACAGATTCAGACACTATCCAAATGCTTTCAGGGAATTCTACTGGTGTTTTCTTAGCCACTAAGGCTTCTGATTCTTCCCAGGCTTCACAGACTGCTGGAGAAAGGAGGCAGATGATCTTTGGCTCCTCTGAATGATCTGTGTGCCTCCAAGACTTCTAGTCTTGGCATGAGATTTTCAGGTGTAAGCAGTATGTCTTGCAATGTGCAGTCTTGGCACAGATGTTACACTGGCTATGCAGGCCACTTGCACGGAGGCATTCAGAGCCTGTTCCCAGTAAATTTGAGGCAGTGGAGTTTCCAGGCAGTTCAGGATGCAATAAGGCAGTGAGCAATGGTAGCAGGCAGTAGCAAACAATCATGAATACAACGGCAGAGACATTGTGTTACCTGCTGAGACTAATGGGCTTTCGGACACAGAATAGCCAATCAGAATGGCAGTTAGTCAAGCTCGACCATATTAGGTGAAGCCATAGGCTTGCTTTGCCCAAATTTAGGAAAAACATAGGCCTTGCACAAGGTAGGCACAAGCTAAGTGTGTGTACCTAGTTTACCTCAGGATGTAAACAGGAGTAAAACAAGTCTGGACAAGCCAGAGTCCTTAGACTCCGTGGCTCCGGTTTCTTTGTCCTCTTTCCCATGGTTGCTTCTCCCCACAACAGAAGAAGGGAGAGCAGAAAAACATGACTGGGCAAGCCAGGATATGCATAAGACTATTTTGGCCTGTTCAGGCCTACCACAACAGTACAACATTAGAACCATCTCTGTTTCTCATGCTGCCCCACCATGGGCTAAGCTACAAAGTGCACAAGAGATTGGAAGGAGACATAACTGACCAAAGGGATACCTCAGCAACAAAAGCTGGGGGAAGAAAGAAAAAGTGAGAGACATGGATCAGAGGGCTGGATCACCTCTTCTACAAGGATAGGCTGAGGGAACTGAGTTTGTTCAGCCTGGAAATGAGAACATTACAGGAAGACCTTACAGAGGCCTCCCAGTACCTGAAGGAAGAGCCCAGAGAAGAGCTGTAGAGAGACTATTTGTGAAGGTTTGTGGTGATAGGACAAGGGGTGTAAAGGGTTAACCCTCCTGGGTGGGAGGAGTGGTCAGAACTTGACCCCATGTCTGCTGGACCCCAGGTGTAGTGTTTAGCCCACTCCCACTTCCTGTCTGAACCCCCTATATAGACAGTGGCACTTCCTGTTTCTCTCTCTTTCCCACCTCGTGGCTAGCCTCTACCACACGATGGACTTCTCTTCAGACCGCTGCCATCCATCTGGTTTTATACATATATATTGTACCTTGTTATCCCTTCCCTATACCTATTTGTAACTCCCCTATTTTAAGTACCTTTTATTTGTTGTTAAAGTTTTGTTTTGCTTATATGTGTGTGGCTTTTGCTTTAGCTGTCTTTGTCACAAGCCATTAATTTTCTCACTTTTAGCCTCCCAGTTCTCTCCTTTATCCCATTGCAGAGAAGTGAGCAAATGGTTAAACCACACTGCTGTTATTTTACAGATCCTAAGTGGTAGTACTGACTGGCCTGTGCTCTTTCTCTTTCTCCTTGTTCTTGCAATAGAATCTTCCAGTGAATTAAACTGAATTGAGCTAGTTAAGTCATATGTGTACAGTTATCTAGTATTAGCTCTCAAATCAAGCTGAAATATAGGATATACAATATGGTGCATTTCATATTTATCAGTGCAAAATGAATGCTAGGGATCACAGGATGTAAGGGGTTGGAAGGGACCCAAAGAGATCATTGAGTCCAACCCCCTGCCAGAGCAGGGCCACACAATCTAGCTCAGATCACAGAGCAACCATCCCGATGGGCTTTGAATGTCTCCAGAGAAGGAGACTCCACAGCCTCTCTGGGAAGCCCGTTTCAGTGTTCTGCGACCCTTAGAGTAAAGAAGTTCCCCTTGTGTTGAGTTGGAACCTCTTGTGCTACAACTTACATCCATTGCTCCTTGTCCTATCACAGGGAGCAAGTGATAAGAGTCTGTCCCCTCCCTCCTGACCCCCAGCCCTCAGATATTTATAAACATTTATTAAATCCCCTCTCAGTCTTCTCCAGACAAAAAAGCCCCAGGTCCTTCAGCCTCTCCTCATAAGGCATGTGCTCCAGTCCCCTAATCATCCTTGTAACCCTCTGAACACGGTATTCAAAATGAGTTCTCACCAGGGCAGAGTAGAGGAGGACGAGAACATCCCTTGATCTGCTGGGTACACTCTTAATACACCCCAGGATCCCATTGACCTTCTCAGTCAAGGGCACATTGCTGTCCCATGCAGAACTTGTTATCCACCAGGTCTCCCAGGTCCCTCTCCACAGGGCTGCTCTCCAACAAATCACCTCCCAAGCTGTACTGGTGAAGTTTATTATTCCTCTGCAGGTGCAGGACTCTGCATTGTTCTTGTTGAACCTCATTTAGTTCCTCTCTGCCCAGCTCTCCTGTCTGTCCATGTCTCTCTGGATGGATGCACAACCTTCAACTGTATCAGCCAAGCCCCCCAGTTTGGTCTCATCAGCAAACTTGCTTAGCAGACATTCTGTCCCCTCATCAATGTCATTAATGAAGATGTTGAACAGCGCTGGACCCAGTACTGATCCCTGGGGGACTCCACTAGTTACAGCTCTCCAGCTGTGCCTGGCACCATTGATCACCACTCTTTGAACTCTATCTTGTAACCAGTTCCTTATCCACCTCATTGTCTTCTCTTCCATCCCACACTTCCTGAACTTGCTCACTAGGGTGTCATGGGAGATGATGTCAAAGGTCTTGCTAAGGTCAAGGTAGACTACATCCACTGGTGTCCCTGAATCTACCCATTCAGTCATGGTATCACAGAATGCTATCAAATTAGTCAAACATTATTTTCCCTTGGTAAATCCATGCTGACTACTGATAATCACCTTCTCTTCCAAGTGCCTTGAGATGCCCTCCAGAAGGAGCTGCTCCATCATTTTTTTCCAGGGACAGGGGTGAGGCTGACTGGTCAATAGTTCCCTGGATCCTCTTTCTTTCCCTTTTTGAAGACTGGAGTGACATTGGCTCTCTTCCAGTCCTCAGACATCTCTCCTGTCTGCCACGATTTGGCAAAAATGATGGGGAGTGGCAGAGCAATAACATCAGGTAGTTCTCTCAGCACTCCTGGGTGCATCTCATCGGGGTCCATGGACTTGTGAATGTTCAATTTGTGTAATTGATCCCTAACCCAACCTGCACTGATCAGTGGAGAGCATTCCCTCCTCCAGGGTCCTCTCTGTCATTCAGAGTCTGGAGTATATAGGGAAGTTCAGCCTTAGGTGTAAAGACCGAAGCAAAGAAGGCATGCAGTAGCTCTGCCTTCTCTGCATCCTCAGGGCTGCTTCCTCATTTAGCAGTGACCTCACACCTTCCCTATTCTTCCTTTTCCTACTGATATATTTGAAGGAGCCCTTCTTGTTCTCTTTTACTTCCTTTGCCAGTTTCAGTTCTAAGAGGGCTTTGGCCTTCCTTGTTGCCTTCCTACATGCCCTGACAACTTCTCTATAGTTCTATGAATTGTAGGTTTCTTTCTCCTCTGAGATTTCCTTCAGGAGCTCCTTGCTCAGCCAAGCAGGTCTCCTAGCAAGTCTAGCTGATTTTTCACTCAAGGGAACACACCTAACTTGGGCTTGGAGGAAGTGACCTTTAAAAACTGCCCAAACTTTCTTGTACTCCTTTACCCTCTAGAGCCTTATCTCGTGGGATTTCTGCAAATGTGTCTCAGGAGAGCACAAAGTTAGGTTTGCAGAAGTCCAGGGTTGTAATTCTTCTTTTTTGGTCTGCTTCTACCCTATATAATACTAAACTCCATTGTCCCCAAGGCTGTTCCTGACCTTAATGTCCTCAACCAGTCCCTCTTTATTAGTTAATACAAGGTCTAGCAGTGCACCTCTCCTTGTTGGTTCCTCCACTACCTGCATCAAAAAATTGGCATTGATACACTGCAAGGGATGTTTTAACTCCTTGAAATATTCAAATTACCATTTTTCTTCTCAGAGTTTATTCATGATAAACAAGATATTCATTGCACAATGTCTTCATAAATGCTTTTCCAAGCAAATCACCTAAAATCTAAAACAAAAAATGCCTTCTATGATTAGCACTGCTTGAGAAGAGATTTCAAAGTATTTTTTGTGAATTAAATGTATTCAGTTTGCTCTGCTATTACTTATGACACTTAATTTTCATTCCCCATAACTATTCAGACATTTAATAAGAAATTTAATAAAAAAATCTCTTTCAAGTCTCATGCTGCTAGAATGTGTCAAAGTAATGCAGTGCCCATAATGCCCACATGCTGATCAGTTCTTTTTCTGAAGTGTCCACATTAAATAAAAACTACTTGGCACATTTCAAAACACATTTCCAAAAGGTCATAGGTATCCTGTGGCACCAAGAAAAACATGATACTGCACTTGCTGAGCTGCTAAGCTGCCATCAAATATCTTTTTATTGTTCCTACAGACAGTGATTTAAAATTGTCAGATTTTTAAAATGTTAGAAATTCATCTGAAAGACAACATTGCTTATGATCCTATTCTAGTGGGAGGTGTCCCTGTCTATGGTAGGGGGTGTGAACTAGATGATCTCTGAGGTCACTTTGAACCTAGACCATTCTATCATCCTATGGATCTATATAGATATCGACAAGGAAACTTTTTAAGAATTAAATCTGATTTATCTTGATCTAAATGAGGACAAACATTTTTTGTTGCTGCTGTTCAAGTTACTTCCTCTGTAACAAAAACTTTAACAGAAAATGCTATTATTGATATAGTAATTTATATCAATATGTAGATATATGATCATAATTAGAGTCTTCTGCCTTCTATTTGTCGGGTAGTGTTGATTGCTAACTATATTAAATTACCATAAAAACTGTGGAATTACTCTAGATTTATGGTAGCAAGAAACATGACCTCACCATTTTCTTTACATCTCAACTTGATTTTTAAATTAAATTGAGGCTTGCTCAAAATTTGTCTTTGTGCAAAATAGACATTTCACAAGATCAGCATAATTGAAGTCTCTGCAAAGATCTGGATATATGCCAGTTTTAAGTGGTATTGAACTAACAAAAAATGTCTGAAGAATTATGAACAAATTTGTCAGGATTTGATTTGTCAAATCATAGTCCTAGCCTAAATTTAGGGCCACAGTTGCTTTATAATACCAGTAGAGCAAAAAAAGTTAGAAATAGACCAGGACACATATGTCCATTTGTAAACCAGAGAGTATTTGATGTCTCACCTGCATAAGCTCTACATATTTATATATATTTTTATGATGGCAAAACATTTCTAATTTCACTTTATCTTCCTTACTTTTTTGCTAGATAGCAATCATCATAAATCTGTTCTGTAAAGAAACAGTGTTACAGAGGTGTTTTCGCCTGAGCAGTTCAGTTTGTTTTCCTCATGTTTGCTTCAACATTGTTTGTCCTGAGGTTCTTCAACACCTTTGTCCCAGGAAGATAGCTGCTTATTTAGAGGAGATGACAAACTCTGTGATTATAGCAGCTGATAACCAGACAAGGCCACAGGTTCTACATTCAGGAGTGCTGGGATGTGAGCTGGGGCTCACTGTGACAGTTTTATGGGTCTTTTGATAGACAAGACCCTCAAAGATGACTGACACAGCAGTTTAGATGCAAAAGAGCATGCAACTTGTCTTCAGACCAGGGCTGATACACCTACCCAATTGTAGGACCGAGGCTGGACATGCACAATTTACCGTGGGACTGTAATGGACACGTATAACTTACTGTGGGACCAGCGTTGACACCAGTCAAAGGTGTTTATATAACCATGGGAACTGAATGAGGAACTGTGACCACATATGGGATTGGAAAAGGTATAAAACCTCAAAAGTAACAGGGAAGTTTGAAGTTTAGGCGCAAATCAAGGGCTTCACAAACAGCAAGACATCATCTGAATTCATGGTGGTAGCTATTTCTGCTTTGGTTGTGTCTTGATTTTTTCCTCCTTTTTTATATTTCTAACTTTCCCAACCAGCTACTTGGTTCCTCTTTGGTTTCATTCAGGGGACCCATAAAGGAACCATCTCTTCTGCAAAAGCTGATTGAGACACTTTGCCTTCTGGCAATTTATTCGTGATGCTCATACCTCATGTTAACCATTTTTATGGATTAGGAAACATAAACCCGCAAATAATTTGGATAAAATCAGTAGAACAAAGAATGAAGTAGAATAGTCAGTGAAAAGATGTATTGGCAAAGTTACTTGGTCATCTAGATCTATTACTAAGACTCTCTATTCAACTGCAATCAGCAAACTCAGAATTCCATGGTTACCTAGAGTTGTCCTTCTGGGAATAGTGAGAGTAATGTGAGTCTTCGACACTGCTGAATAAATGAATCCCTAGCTCATCATTAAGCGCTACTAAGGACAACAAATCAGAGTTCAACGGGATGGCATTCAATAAATCCAAGTGCTGGGTGCTGCACTTTGGCCACAACAATCCCATGCAGAGCTACAGGCTGGGGTGGGAGTGGCTGGAGAGCAGCCAAACAGAGAGGGATCTGGGGGTGCTGATTGACACCCGCCTAAACATGAGCCAGCAGTGTGCCCAGGTGGCCAAGAAGGCCAGTGACATCCTGGTCTGCATCAGGAATAGTGTGACCAGCAGGAACAAGGAGGTCATTCTCCCCCTGTACTCTGCACTGGTTAGGCCACACCTTGAGTACTGTGTCGAGTTCTGGGCCCCTCAATTTAAGAAGGACATTGAGGTGCTTGAGCGTGTCCAAAGAAGGGCAACAAGGCTGGTGAGAGGCCTTGAGCACAAGCCCTATGAGGAGAGGCTGAGGGAGCTGGGATTGTTTAGCCTGGAGAAGAGGAAGATCAGGGGGGGTCTTATTGCTGTCTACAACTACCTGAAGGGTGGTTGTAGCCAGGACGAGGTTACTTTCTTCTCTCAGGCAACCAGTGACAGAACAAGAGGACACAGTCTCAAACTATGCCAGGGGAAGTTTAGGCTGGAGGTGAGGAGAAAGTTCTTCACTGAGGGAGTCATTGGCTACTGGAATGGGCTACCCAGGGAGGTGGTGGAGTCACTGTCCCTGGAGGTGTTCAAGGTGGGTTTGGACATGGCACTTGGTGCCATGGTCTAGTCTTGAGGTCTGTGGTAATGGGATGGACTTGATGATCTTTGAGGTCTCTTCCAGCCTTGGTGATACTGTGATACGGTGATTCTCCAGTTCTCTTCCTTGCAGTGAATCCAACAATCATTCTTAAAACATTACTACTGGATGCAGGAAATGTTATAGCATAGGCAATGTTTTCCACTACCTTGACCACAGGAAATATAGTCTACTTTCTGCTTGAACAAGATGAAGCATTTCAGCATTTTACATTTAATATTTTGATGGGAACTTGAAACTCTAGTAAAATTAATCTCCAATAATAGCAGTGCTATTCATCTCCTTTTTAGATGTAAAAGATTTTGCTGTAGAAATCTCTGTTTTTGTTCTTCTTTGTAAATGGCATCAAGAAGAGTAGTTCCAGTCATGATGGTGGTGTGCATTCAAGAAGAATGCCTAATTGTATGAGCATGGGAATTCAGGAATTTCAAATCTAATATGGGAGCACAGCAGTTAATTCAGTCTAGAAAACAAAACAGGACCCTGACTGTAGGCCAGTGTTCACATCATCCAGTGATCTCACAATACGTGGCTACTAAGCTTATTTTTCATTTTCATTCAATGATTCTTTAAGACAAAAATATCCCTTGGAATAAAGGCCTGAAAGCATAACAATCTTTATCTTGACCATATTACATTACAGTCACTAACCATTTTAGAGAGGTATTTCTGGATCTTTAGTATGAGACAGTCTCAGATTTTAAAAGCATATTTTCTTTTCCACAAAACAGTTTCAAGTCCATAGCTGACCATCATTGTATGAATGGGGATCTATTTTTAAAAGCTGTTTCTTCGGTGCCTAACTCAAGCATAGGTAACCTGCATTTTCTGGAAATAATTTAGCAGTTCCATAAAGACTTTGTCTGAGACTTATTCTTTAGCTACCAAAACTAAGTGCCTTAAACTAATTTTCAAAACTGTTTCTTCTAGTAAACAAATTAAATTTATTAGGTGCATAAAAACATGTTTCTTATTTTTAAAACATTTCTTATTTAGTTTTACATGAACTGATTTCAATTTTCATGATACTACAACTGATGCCATTGCTACTGTGTATAAAGAACGTCTTAAAAATAACAATGAAGAGAAGCAGTTCATATCTGGTAATAATAGCTTTTTCTGATGGATCACAGTACACCTAATTAATGACTATGAGCAATTAAATATTTCTAAGAGAAAATTGTATGTATACTTTTTACTTTCTACAAGTGTTATGGTGTAAAGCATATTTTCCCCATATTAATGATTTTGTTATCTATCAGTAGAAAAGCAGTGATTTGTAATACAATGTTGGCAAAATTAACTAGCTGAATCACAAATTAGGTGGCTTTTAAAATTATTTTTCTCTTTTTCTCTCTCTGTTACTGTTTTGCACTATTCCTGATTAATTAGAAGCTGGGGGGAAAAATGAAATAAACTTTTAAAAAAAGTGTTCTAGATATCAGCGATCATAGTAATTTTGGCAAGATATAGAAACAATGGAAAAATCTGACCCACTCAAGATACTGGCTGATTTGTGTTTTGCCTCAGATTGTTTGTCCATCCTCTGGATATGAAGAAATAAGGAATGAGATGAAACTTTTATTCTTTACTTGCATCTTTAAGGGTAAAAGTGGACTCCACAGGTTGTATCTAGAGTTAAACTGAACTGTCATATGCTACTGAGGGTCATTACAATGGGGATGCTCATCTGGAAGTGTTTCTATTTGTGGTTTGGACACATATGGTATTCTCTAATGGCCTTCCATGCCTCCACATTGCACTGTAAATTGCCCTGGGTATCTTGGGCAGAGTGCCAGTCCTGGACACCCAGTTAGAACTTTTAGCATTTACTCTGATGCCATCTGAACTGTGCAAACTTCACACTCTTGTCATTACTCCCTATATAAGGGTAACTTGCTTGTCTTGTGTCTTTAGCTATCTCATTGTGTCAAAAGGGATCTGTGTATGAAGAGCTGAAGCCAGAGAGAGGTGGGATTTTTGCTGCAATTCTCAGGACATATATATATATATCTATTTTAAATTTCATCTGTTTACATCGATTCAGTTTTCGGTCTCATTTCTTTTCTATTACTGCATCCACCTGAGATGCTAAGGCTTCCTGGTATGTCCTCTATGCTTCTTGCATCAATTGCTTATCATCCGCCCAGAGGCCAACAAGAGTGATTCTAAAGTGTATGTTTACGTAAAGAAGGAGAGAAAGCAGGCTGCTTATGGTTGTGTTAATGCACAGAGAGAAAATTCTGGCTTCTTTGCAAACAAAAAATATTCTTATCATAATATACTGGGTGTTTCGTTGTTTTTGTTTTGTTTTGTTTTTTACTTAAAAGAAGTTACAATAACTTCCCAGGAGAAAATATGTCTACTATCTACTCATCTAAGCAACCAGGCAGGCAAAAACAACCTTCTTTTGAAGGTCTGTAGGATTTCCTATCATCTCCATTCTCCTGACAAATTACTTCTAAAATACAAAGTATGGAAGGGAAATAGGTAGACCCTAGTAACTCTACTTTTACTCCCAAAAATTTTAAAGTAAATATAGAGAAATTATGAGCTCTCTTTCTCAATTTTTCTACTTTCAGTTTGGTCTGAAGAAAGAAGATGTAAAAGCATTATTTTTGGTTTCTGTCTGAATCAATCCTGGTTTCTGTCAAACATAAGAGAAACATCAAGGTGTAAAAAATGAGTTTCCAAAGATCAGTGACCATATGGAGGAGAAAATGCCAAATTGTAATATCTCCTTTGAAAAAAGGCAGTACTGGACAATTAGCATATGTGTACTGAACAGGTACCAGTGTACATACAGAAAATCCAGTGCTCAGGCTGGGCACAAAAGTAAACACAAGGATTTTGCAAGTGATCACATGGAAGAAAATGCACTGAAATAAAACCACACAGGTATTTCTTAAGGGAGATTTCAATAAATCTATCTTTCATAGGAAATAGGTTTAGTTTATTTGAATTTTAAATTTCACAGTTAGAAACATGTCTGAATAACTATTATCTATGATATTTGTCTATGATTATAACCCGAACTCTGCAGTTCTCAAAGGTCTACATGTAGTACAAACATTAGTATCTAGTTTATTCATACTAAATTTTGTTTGAATCCTTGCTTAAATCAAGGAAATTGTTGATAGCTTCTGTCCTTGTACTTCCCAAACTCTCAATAAAAACTGAAATAGAGCAATTGTGGTTTATATCGAAGGTAAAAGGTCCTAGACATTCTGTCTCAACACTTTTATTCATGTTTTTATAATCTGTTAGTGTCCTACTTTGCAGACTGGCACCTAGTATATTTGATCGACACCTGTTACTGGAACAAGCAGGTGTTGGGTTTTTTTTTCCTTTGGATGGAAATCAGAGACAAAATAGTCAGCATCTCCTTCTTACAGAGTTACCTTACTCTGATATGGAATTAGTATGTTTATGCGACTGTGTTTTTTATCTGTGTCACCAGCTGTGTTTATTTGTGAATCAGGAACATGTGCTCAGACTCAATTCTGGCTAGATACAGAGCCAAAGTAGCCTCATATCCATCTGGTAGGGACAAGAGGATGTCTCAGCATGAAAGAGGTGATGCTATACGTGTCAAGGACTAGCAGAGTCAATGTAGGTTAGGAACTGAGGGTGACAGAACAGCAGGCAGGACGCTAAAACAGAGCAGGTCTGGTGCTGAAAACCAAGTTCGCTCAACAGTCCAGTTGTAACAAGACAAAGGCATAGTAAAGAAGCCTGTCCAAGGTAAAACCAAGGTATCAAGTCTGTAAGGCAAGATTACATTCAGCAAGGCAGGAGACCAAGCACAGTTCACTTGAGGCACAACCCAGGCAAGGCCATGAGCAAAAGTGTCAGTTTAAATACTACTCAAGAAGAGGGGCAGACACTCCAGACAGCTTGTCACAGTTCTTTCTTAATGAATTACCTGCTTTTACTACCAGGTGATACACTCAACTGCTCATAGGTATTTATCTAAAATAAAGGCCACTCTGGTCCCCTTGGTATTGAGATCGAGTCAGTTTCTTTTCATTATTCCCCGAGTTTCAAGTGCACATCATCCTTGCCCACTTCTACTGAGCTACCTTCTATTGTAATTGTAGAGGTTTACTTAGTGAGTTATATTTTAGCCCTAAGGAATTTAGCCAGTTACAGTATTGAAAATGCCACTGGACCTAGCTGTGAGTAACACGCTCTAAATTATTGTGTTTGAACAGAAGATTTGGCTGGATGATGTCAAGATGTCCCTCCCAAACTCCAGTGTGTGAATATGTGATGCATATCACTGAAAGATGCTTATCTCTTGATATTACTGACAGAATACGTCTACAAGAAGCTCACATAAATTTAAATATCTGAAAGATAAAGGTCTCTTATATGTATTTGATTAAATTAGTTTAATATTAACACAGAAGCACTAAACATAATTTTCTACCATCTACTGAATAACCTTAGTCATTATGAATTTACTTATCTGTTACATTATCCCAAAATTGCCCTGGTTGTATCACTGGAAACTATTATACTGATGAAGACCATGTTTTCTCCCACCAAGGACAGGGAAGGAATGCACAAGTGAAATGTTTCAATGTCAACCAAGTTTTCCTTACATATAGCACAAGAAAGACATACAGAAGCAAAAATAAACAAATACCCAAACCAACTGTATTCCATTTCCTTCTCTGTCTTGTGCAGTGTCCAATTTCAGATAACATTCTATAATACATCTGTTAATTCATTGCCAAGTTAGGTATTACATACGTATGAAAAGAGGTTTTCATACAATTTCTTTAAAAAACAATAGCAACAAAAAAATCAAAACCAAAACCGAAACAAAACAAAACAAAAAACCCACAACCCAAACATAGCCTTTCAGAGAAAATTACCAAATTTAAAACTCTACCAACTTCTGTTCATCATACACAGACCTATGTTGCATTCTTGTTCCATTTATTCTGCATTACTGATAATTTCATTGAAATTTATGACCATTGATATGCTGGTTTAAGTTGTATTAGATATTTCAGCCTAGTAAATATATTACTTTTCTACTCTAAACCATCCTAAATGTTAGAAGAAGATGATAAAAGCACAGGGTTCAATATGGCAAATTTAAGACCTCAAGAAACATAGATACCATGGACTTCTTTTATAATCAATGGATATAAGTATTGTAGGAAATTAATCAAGCTTGCATCCCATGTCTCTGCTCAGGTATCATACTGAAGATGTCTATCATTCTTTCCTGTGTGTAAGAAAAAATAGGGCATTAAGCTAATTAAATCTCAGAAGCAAGATGCCTAAAATAGACAGCATCAGTAAGCTAGCAATAATTTTTTCATTACATTTTCATGTCATCCCTTTCAAACCAGGCTTTCTTATTTGAGACTGTTAAGATTACACAAGAGTTCAGAACCAGGGGAAATCAGTCTCACACTTGTACAAATTCAATATGAGGTAAAAATATCAACCCATTATGATTATAAATATTAGTATTCACCTACTATTGGAGATTAAAACAAAAGCCTACCTGCAGTTGTGAAGACTGCTGAATAGATACTGTAGCTCCCTCATATAGAGGGAATCACACGAACAAAACTGAAGAATAGGTTCTTCCCTTGTTCCTGAATAAGAGGGTGAGAATATTATCTAGTCCTCTGTATTAAATTCCTTGCTTCTTGCAAAACAGATGGAATTTTTATTTTGTTTAGTTTCACCTGAAAATCATGCATTATGTATTTCAAACCAACCAAGCTACATATAACTTAAATACTTTGAGGGTTGTAATAGCTTTTCTCATGGAAACATTCAGTTGAAAACCAAAAGCAATAGAATGGTGCTATGCTCATGGCAAGTATTTCGAAGTAACATTTGAGGGTGCCTAAACCAAATGTCCTAGAGTGATTCAAATTATTTTCCAACTTTAAATCACACATATGAAGAAGAACAGTAAATAACTAACAAATCAATAGCAAAGATAAATTTACTATGGAGTACAAACCCTGTCAAACTCAAATTTGTAAATGACAGTTCCTGGCTATAAATATTAAGCCCAAATATCCAGAACTAACAATATCAGTATGATGATTATGATTGACAGTGAGATCAGAAACACTGTAGAACTCATTAAGAATATTAATATGTGTATGCAGTATGTGTTACAAGTCTACTACTCCTTTAAAATACGAATCTTACATGTGAAATAGCACCTTTCAAGGCTATTTTTCTGCCACTTGGCTTCTACCAATATCACATAAAATTCCATTCAAAGGTGAATTTGCTGTGATTTATTTTGTTCTTTACATCTCTTCAGATTTTGTAAACAGAATGGCTTACAGTTCTAACAACTTGTCCCAGAGGCAAGAACATAAAGAAGGTCATAAGAAAAACAAAGCATATTATCCTAAATGAAAATGAAGACAGGGAATTAAGAAGCTTTAAAACCTTCCAGCTTAAGCTACAAACGAGCAAGGGAGTAGGAGAACAAGACTTTTATCTATGTATTTAAGAAGAGAAGAATCACTTTCTTTCTGAAGGGATTATTTATTTCACTCTCACAGCTACTGTGATGCATTGAATGCTTGACATTGTTATAGAAAATCAATGGAATTCAATCTGAGAAAGTTGTGGTGCATGCATTGAAACCTGATGGTCATATAAATCAGTATTTCTGTTTAAAAAATCCTTGGCTTAAAACAAAACCACATTAATTTGTATACCTTTTTACTTCTTTTTTAATGGCAAGTGAGATTGATGTTTTATTTTTCTTCAGAGGTACTTCAATTACCAGTTAACATTCAACTGCCCTGTGAAGTTGAGCAATGGAAGATATCTCTTTATAAAAATCTGATTAGGAAACCTGCCTTCAAAGCATTTTTATTTGTTGAGGGTTTTTTGTTTTTTGGTTTTTTTTACAAAAGGACACTTAGGTGAAAGAAATTTATGGTGTTAGAAAAAGCAATGTATCTATTTTTTGTCCAGAATAAATAAAACACTTATGTGGCTCTGCTGAAGCATTGCTATTTTACCTGTAATTACAATATGATAAAATGATACAGCTTTTCAGGTATTGTTAATATGCACTAAAAGAATTCTTAAGCCGCTGTGGTTGTTTTGTTTAAAGTTTTGTGACATAACTGATGTTAAAGGGCAAATGAAGAGATGAAGGAAATTAATCTCTAAAATTTAATATCATGTATATGTAATATTTGGGCCAGATGTTCAGGAAATTAAAGTCAAATACGGCACTTTGAAGATTAATATAATGATTTCTTTAGATATTTATTTATTTTTTTCCTTTTTATTTCAAAGGACATATTCTGATGTACTGGAAGAAAGGATATAGAATCTTTAACCCAAATTACAGCACTAATACGTCAGATTTTCAGGATTAGCCCAATATCTGAAGATATAAGCAAAATTAGCATACCTGTCATGACACTGTTACCTGGGGACAACAGCAGTGACGTGGACTGAGAATAGCTTCTTATACTTCAGTGATCATTTTCCACTCATCACAGAAGATTCGGTTAGTCTCTTGTCTCTGTTATGATTAAAACTATAAAAATTGATTTTCTATTTATGGCTTATAAATTTAATTGACATTCAGTGTCATTCTGGGTATTTTTCTATTAATAAATAGCCTAAAGGAATTCTAAACCTCATAACTGTTTAAACAAATTTATCCTATGTAATTTTTCTTTCAGTTCATCATTGTTTCTGTTAGTTTTCCAAAAAATATCTCAAGCATCCAATTTACCATCTAGTTCCAATTGTTTGACAATCTCTGTCCTAGAAGAGTATACAGGGAGTATATCTTGGTTTATAGAAGTATTTACGCTTCTATAGCCTTATATTACCTAAGGCAAGATTATAGATACCTACTTTGTATTTACCTTTACAGCTAAAGACATTATGTGGGTTTTTTTGTCTTGGGTTCTTTGGTTTTTTTTTTTTTTAATGTCTACAAACACATATTCTAAAGAACAATCACCATAACAATTGTATAACATATACAATTTTTTTTTCTTTTTTTGGTTTTGGGACACTTACGTTGTGAAAATCTGAAGCACTGCTCTCAATCTTAAGCCTGGGATTCCGTGTTGAATGGAATATTAAAATAAAATAAAATAATAATTGAAGAGATGCTAATTGTGAGCTTCTGACTGTTTATGCAGAAATTTATCACTAAGTAAATATTTATTAGCCATGCTATACTGCAGTAATACAAATATAAGAGATGAAACAGGCCTTTATTTTGCTGATCATAACAAACCCCACTACACATTGCTGTCGCTAGAACAGTATGGTTCAAAATGAGATACTAAATTTTTGCACACAGGCATACATGACTATTATGAATACAATTTCTTAAATTTTACCTCCTGAAGTGTTTTTGCTTTGTTTTCTTAATTGCTTGATTTTTCGCTCTTCATTTATTCCAACACAATTACAATTAATTAGAAGTAGGTAAGTTGCAATTTTTAACCTCAGACTAATGTGTATGATGTTGGATTTACAGTTTACATTTAGGCAAAAACTATGGAAAGTGTAATAAATTATCCTATAGAGAAAAGTGCATAGTTGCCTCTCCAGCTAACATAGCTGAAACATTAGCATGTTTTCAGTTAGAAAGTGATACGAGATTAATTTATACTACCTATCAGGAGTTAAAGGACAGTATGTGATTTATTTTCTGTGAAAAATGTGCTTTATGTAACTGTGTAAACTGTTCCTGCATTTATGTGTATGAAGATTGCTGCAGATAAGTGAACTGGTTTTATGGTGATACCATGAATATATGATTGAATGAAAAGACATGAATGGAAAAAAGGAATCTTAGTTCCATTAAAGCACTTAAAGAAAATTGGCTTGACAGCTGAAACTAACAGATCACACTGTAGTGCTGGAAGTTCTTGTAGCAGCTAGATCTGCTATGAAAAAGTAGCAGTGAGTCCAGAGCAGAGGGTCAGAAGACTTTAATTTGAACTTTAATTCTGGTTCAGCTGCCTATTAATTCTTTATATATTATTCAAAAGTAATGTAGATGCTCAAAAATCAGTGTGATACTGAAATTAATAATTTAGATATCCTGTAACTAAAAAAAAATCAACAAAACCAAAGTATTTTCTATTTAATCTAACCACTGTGCACACCTATATGTATTGGACCTTATATTAGAGGAATGTAATAATTGCAAACTTCTTTTTTTTTTGTTGTCGTTGTGGGTTTTTTGTTCCCCATTTATATATACACCCCACTAACAACCTCATTTGATTCTTTTTCTTAGTTATCAAGTTATCCCAAAGACTCAGTGCTTAGATGTTTCTAACTCAATACAGTAGATCTCTAACTCAGCTTTCTAACTCAATACAGTAAGATCTACAGCATTAAAGCTGATGATTCTGTGTATTTGTAAAACTAAAATGTCACACAGATTTTAAAAAGGGATGTCTGTAACATGAGGGATTTCTGAACAACTATGTAAGCATATACCCTGTGTACCATGCCATTCAAGACCATGGGCCACAGTGAATTTTGTCTCATGTGGGCCTAATGGGAGACAATGGGGGATGGGAGAAAATGAGCACTGGGATTTTGGTGTTATTATTACTGTCCATTTTCCTCAGAAAAAAACAGTAAAGTAGAATTATCTCAGTATGTTGTGCTCTTACAGAAAAAAATACAACACTCCACCATGTCAATGTCAATGTCTTTGTCATACTGATAGCCTTGGATCACACAGGTGCTTCACAGAAAGTAATAATCTCTGCTCTCAACCTGCAGACTACACTCTTATTTATATAGTCCAGTATGTGGTTGGCTGATATGTCACAAAGGTCTGATTCATACAATCCCAAAGTCGTTTTCTGAAAAGCTGGTCAGTGGCCACTGTGTGAGATTTGAAAACATCTGGGTCATTAAGGTTATTCGGTATAGGACCTTTTTAACGTAAAATTATAGGGAAAGAGATAAATAAAATACAGTCACCAAAAAACCCACAAAACAAACAAACAAATAAACCCCTGATACTCCAAAGGTGAAGATGATGATAATGAAGACGAAAACTTAACAACTACGAATTGATGAACTATTAAGAAACATCGGTGAATCAGAATGGTTTGAGTTGGAAGGGACTTTGAAGATCATCTAGTTCCAACTACCCTGCTATGGTCAGGGACATCTTTCACTAGACTGGGTTGCTCAAACCCCCATCCAACCTAGCCTTATTGAAATGAGTATTCTGACCTATAAACTTTTACAGAAAAAGTCAGTTCTATCATCAATATGTAAAAAGAATAAATTCTACTCAGTTCTTTGAAAGACAAAATGTAGTTGAATGCCATCAGAAGACAATCCCAATTTTTAAAAATTGTTTCCATAAATGCACACAAGAAATAATTGTCACTGATACTTAGTTTCATTGTACAATAGAAAACATGATACTTCAATATCTTTCTAAGGCATGAAAATCATTTCCTGCTGTACCCTATTAATAATTCTTGACGTGTCTTTGTTCACCACTTTCAGACAAAGGATTTTAAACCATCTGTGGCTCTTTGTCTGGCTCTTCAAAGTGTTTGAATTTTTCCTTTATTCACTACTTATGAGATTTAACTACAGAAGGGTTTTGGTGATTATTTTGTTTGCTTTTGTGGGTTTTGTTCTGTTTTGTTTTATTTTTAATTTCACTCAAGTCTTAATCAAAGTAGCATACAGTTTTACTTAACATTAGAATTGGTAGAAGTTTTGCTAAATATAGGAGTCATGGTTGTTCATTCCATACTGCCTGATCAAGATGCGGAAGTTTATGAAGTCTTCTACACACAGCTGAAAGTAGCCTCATCATCACAAGTCTTGGTTTTCATGGGAGACTTCAATGACTCTGGTAAATACTGGGAAGTCCATGCAAACCAGTACAGTCCAGGAACTTCAGTTTATTGAAGATAACTTTGTGACTCAGGTGGGGAAAACCCAATAAGGAACGGAGTACTGCTGAACCTAGTACTGACAAACAAAGAGAGACTGGTGAAGGACATTAAGGCTGGGGGCAACCTTGACAGTAGTGACCATAAAAAAACAGATTTTGGGATCAGTAGCAGGCACAGAACAAGTAGGTTTGCATCCTTGGACTTCAGGAGGGCTAACTTTGAGCTCTTCAAGAAACTGCTTAGAGAAATCCCGTGGATTAAGATATGGAAGGTAGGGGAACTCAGGAGAGTTGGCTGATATTCGAGTACCACTTTCTCCAAGCTCAGGATCAGTGTATCCCTAAGAGTAAGAAATCAGGCAAAGGAAGTGGAAGACATGCATGATTGAGCAAGGAGCTTCTAAGAAAGCTCAAGTGGAAGAAAGAAGTCTACAGTATGTGGAAGAAGGAATTAACCACTTGTGAAGATTACATGAATGCTGTCAGAGTATGCAGGGATGAAACAAAGAATGCCAAGACTTCCATGGAATTAAACCTGTCAAAGGACATCAAAGTCAATGGGAAGGGCTTCTTCAAGTATATTTAAGACAAAATAAAAGCTAGAGAAAATGGGGACTTGCTGTTAAATAAGGCAGGTTCTGTAGTGGTGGAGGATGCAGAGAAGGCAGAGTTACTGAATGCCTTCTTTGCTTCAGACTTTACTGTTTGATCCAACCCTCAGAAGACCCTGACTTTGGAGGTAACAGAGAAGTTCTGGAAGCAGAAAGACTCTCCCTTGGTTGAGAAGGATCAGATTTGAGATCAGATAAATGGTATATCCACAAGTCCATGGGGCACAGAATCACAGAACTTTGGAGGCTGAAAGGGACCTCCAGAGATCATTGAGTCCAACCTCCCTGCTGAGGCATGGTCCTGATAGGACACACCAACAAGTGCTGTGGGAGCTGGCAAAAGTCGTTGCTGGGACACTCCCCATCATCTTTGAGAGGTCCTGGAGAACAGGTAAGGTGCCTAAGAACTGAAGAAAAACCAGTGTCACTCCATTCTTCAAAAATGTCAAGAAGGAAGACCCAGTAAGCCTCACCTCCATCCCTGGAAAGATGACGGAACAGTTTATTCTAGGTGTCCTCCCAAACCACATGGAGGAAAGGAGAGTTATCAGAAGTAGTCAGCATGAATTTACTGAGAGCAAGTCATGTCTGACTAATCTGATAGCTTTCTATGAAGGCATGACTGGATGGATAGATGCAGGTATGGCAGTGGATGCTGTCAACCCTTGACAAGGGTTTTGAACACTGTCTTTCAAGCATCCTTATAGGCAAGCTTAAGAATTGTGTGTTAGATGAATGGACAGTGGGGTAAACTGAAAACTACCTGAAAGGGACGTCATAGGGTTGTTGTCTGTGGCACAGTCTAGCTGGTACTGTGTAAAATGTAATGTACTCCAGGAGTCAGTACTGGATCTGGTCCTGTTTAATATATTCATCAATGATCTGGATAAAAGTATCATAAAATCATAGAATCAACCAGGTTGGAAGAGACCTCCAAAATCATCCAGTCTAACCTATCACTCAACCTTACCCAATCAACTAGACCAAGTGCCTCATGCAGTCTTTTCTTGAACACCTCCAGGGACATCGACTCCACCACCTCTCTGGGCAGCCCATTCCAATGGCAAATCACTCTCTCTATGAAGCACTTTCTCATAATAGCTAGCCTATACTTTCCCTGGTACAACTTGAGACTGTGTCTGCTTGTTCTGTTGCTGTTTGCCTGGGAGAGGAGACCAACCCTCACTTGGCTACCACCTCCTTTCAGGTAGTTGTAGACAGCAATGACGTCACCCCTGAGCCTCCTCTTTTCCAGGCTAAACAATCCCAGCTCCCTCAACCTCTCCTCACAGGACTGTGCTCCAGGCCCCTCACTCCAGTACTTCAACATCTCTCTTGAGTTGAGTGGCCCAGAACTGGACACAGTACTCAAGGTGTGGCCTGACCAGTGCTGAGTACAGGGGAAGAATGACCTCCCTTGTCTTACGGGCCACACTGTTCCCGATCCAGGCCAGGATGCCATTTACTCTCCTGGGCACCTGGTCACACTGCTGGCTCATGTTCAGCTGCTATCTACCAGTACCCTCAGCTCCCTTTCTGCCTGGCTGCTCTCCAGCCACTCTGTCCCCAGCCTGTAGTGCTGCTTGGGGTTGTTGCAGCCAAAGTGTAGAACCCTGCACTTAACCTTGTTAAATCTCATCCCATTGGTCTCTGCCCACCCATCCAGCCTGTCAAGGTCCCTCTGGAGGACCCTCCTACCTTTCAACAGATCAACACCTCCTCCTAACTTGGTGTCATCTGCAAACTTACTGATGCTGGACTCAATCCCCTTGTCCGGATCATCAGTAAAGATATTGAACAGGACTGAGCCCAGCACTGATCCCTGGGGAACACCACTCATGACTGACTGCCAACTGGATGTGGCACCATTCACCACCACTCTCTGGGCCCAACCCTCCAACCAGTTCTTGACCCATTTCAGAGTGAATCTGTCCAAGCCACATGCTGCCAGATTTGCCAGGAGCTTGTTGTGGCAGACGGTGTCAAAGGCCTTGCTGAAGCCCAGGTAGACTACATCCACAGCCTGCCCTGCATTTACCAGGCAGGTAATCTGATCATAAAAGGAGATCAGATTGGTCAAGCAGGACCTGGCCTTCCTAAACCCATGCTGGCTGGTCCTGATCCCTTGGCTATCCTCTAGGTGCTGTATGATTGCACTCAAGATGACCTGTTCCATAACCTTGCCTGGCACTGAGGTCAGGCTGACAGGTCTGGAATTTCCTGGTTCCTCTTTCCAGCCCTTCTTGTGGATGTGCATCACATTGGGCAGCTTCCAGTCTTCAGGGACCTCTCCAGTGAGCCAGGACTGTTGATAAATGATGGAGAATGGCTAGGCCAATTAATTTGTCAGCTTTCTCAGCACCCTTGGATGGATCCCATCTGGTCCCATGGACTTGTGAGGATCCAAGTAGCTCGTCAGATCACTTACTGCTTCCTTCGGGATTACAGGGTGACTATACTGGTCCCTGGATCCATCCACCAGTTCAGGAGGCCAGTTGTTCTGAATACAACCTGTCCCACTATTGAAGATTGAGGCAAAGGTGTTAAGTACCTCTGCCTTTTCCTTATCTTTTGGTACTATATTCCCCTCTGCATCCAATAAAGAGTGGAGGTGGTCATTGCCCATTCTTTTGCCATTAATATATTTATAGAAACACTTTTTTATTCTCCTTTACCACAGTGGCCAGTCTGAGTTCTAACTGGGCTTTTGCCTCTCTAATTTTTTTTTCCTACAAGACCTAGCAACATCCTTAAACTCTTCCTGAGATACCTCCCCTTTTTTTCCCTCTTTTTTTTTTTTACTTAATTCCTGTGCTGGTTTGAGGGCAATTGGAATATTATAATAAAGAAATTAGATATAGACTGTGAAGAGAAAATAATGGTGATGTCTATTTCACTCATAGGCTTGCTGAGATATATAAAAACAAGGACACAAACATAGATAACACAGAGAGTCTGTCTCTCTGGGAGTCAGTGTGTCTTCTGACCTTCTGCTCTGTAATCCAACTAATCATTCTGCTTCTAACCTCCCTTACCATTCCTCCAAACTCACCATGCACATAAGGCATACCTTGGGATAAGGTAGAAGGGTGGAAAGAAGGTGGAAGAGTGGTTGGGAGCCCTCCTGGGGACTCTGATTTCTGGGAGGAGTATTGTGTTTCTGTATTACTTTTAACTTGTATATTATTTATAGAATTTTTACTTGTTTTATACTACTTAATACACTAATTTTATACAAACAGATCATAGAATCATAGAATGGTAAGGCTGGAAGGGACCTCAANAATAATCTCTCCCCAGCCTTCCTGTAGGCCCCTTTCAGATACTGGAAGGCTACTATAAAGTCTCCTTGAAGCCTTCTCTTCTCCAGGCTGAAGAGCCCCAACTCTAGTAGTCTGTCCTCATAGGAGAGCTGCTCCAGCCCTCTGATCATATTCATGGCCCTCCTACGGACCTGCTCCAACACTTCCATGTCCTTCCTGTGCTGAGGGCTCCAGAACTGCACTCCAGATGGGGGTCTGATGAGAAAGACTGACAATGGAAAGATTGCTTTTTTACATTTTACATTCCTTGACATTTCCCTATTACACACCATGTGGCAATGCATCATTGAAAGATAACTTTATTGTACAGCAGCAGAATTACAGGAAGTCCTTTCCAGTAGATAGGTCTCTTAAAGACATATTTTATACTTATGATGATGATGATGATGATGATGATTGGCATGTTATTATAATCATAACTTCCTTTTCTATTAAAAATATTAAATGGAAGGGTGGTTGGACACATGTCTTTTAGATTATGTGCATAATAATTATTTGGTATTCATGCAGTGACTGAAAGTTGAGGAAAACATTCTGCAAGTATAGTAACTGTTTGAAGAATGGTCTTGATATTAATTGAATCATTATACCACAATTAATCTGTCTATATGCTGTTTGAACATTTTGTGTTAAAATATTAATTTCCTAATTTTATTTTCCAAATTAATTTTAAATATCAGTTAGTGTGAGTAAATATTTAACTGGGGAAAATCTCATGTCTAAGAAACGGTTTTGTAAAGTACAGTTTTACTGCATGTTCTTTGGTCCAATTTATTTATTTCTGTTTTCACTCTTGCCAAGTAGAATACTAACTGCTGATATTGATCGATGTTGGATTCTTCTCTTATAACAACTGTCCATCTTTTATCATGTTGATGTCAGTTCAGACTTAGAGACTGACACTGATATTAACTCATACTCTCCTTCCTTTTAGCAAAGAATGTTGCATGCTTAGATGCTGTGTTTGCAACAGATCTCATAAAGCTTTTTAGTTCATCTAACTTAAATTTTAAAAAATCTAATCGATATGTGTAAATCACAAAATCATTGAATGGTTTGAGTTGGAAGGAAAATTTTTCACTAGATCAGATTGCTCAAAGCTCTGTCCAACCTGGCTGTGAACATTTCCAGTAATGGGGCATCCACAATTTTTATGGACAACCTATTCCAGTACCTCACCTGTCACACAACGCTATGGTGCCAGAAGGCTGACCTGCACTCTCTTCTGTCTGGTGCTATAAACCAGAACAAAAACTGTCAGCAAACTTGTCGTTATAGAACCAAACTCAGTCTTCACTTGTGGTAGCAGTGCAATAGGCAATATTAGAGCTGATATAAACATCTGGATATGCTTCTGTGTGGATTATAGCCAAACATATTCTCCTGTAATACAGAAACCAGGGCATATTAATTATGTGTTCACTATCACTGTTTGCATGTAAGGTGAACATGGCCGTCCACACTCACTCAGTATTGAAGGGAAATAACTGTTTCATTCAGGTATGATATAGTAGCTGTGATGGGATGGAAGTTAAGAAATGAAGTTCTATTTACAGCTTATCACAATATACAAGCAGATATACACACTATATACGGGAATATTTACAGAAATATACAAGTTAAAGGTAATACAGAAACACAACACCCCTCCCAGAAATCAGAGTCCCCAGGAGGGCTCCCAGGGGGCTCCCAACCACCCTTCCACCTGCTTCCCACCCCTCTACCTTACCCTAGGGTTTTGCTTTACACACAAGGTGAGTTTGAAGGATGGGCCAGGGGGTTTAGATGAAAAGTGGTTAGTTAGGTTAGCAGAAAGGCCGGAAGTTCCCAGAGACAGAAATGAGACTCTGTGTGAGTGTGTTATCTATGTTTGTGTTCTTGTTCTTATATATCCCAGCAAGCCTATGAGTGAAGCAGACATTACCATTGTTTTCTTTTCACAACCTATATTTTTTTTAAAAATATTCCAATTAACCTTGAACCAACACAGTAGCTAATTTGGATTATGAAGTGATTTTGTAAAGAAGACAGAGTCAAGTCCATCTGAAGTATCCAGTGATATCCAATGCCAGGACAAGAGGTAATAAATACCAACTGAAATGAAGGAAATTGTATTTAAATTAAAAAAAAAATAAAAATCAGAACAGTGGTCAAACACTGGAGTAGGTTGTCCAAGGAGACTTTGAAGTCTCTATTCCTGTCTGACTAGACACAACCTTTAGCTTCCCACTCTGGCTATGTTATTTAGCTATACAGGAAACAGCAAGGATTCTCATCCTTGATTTACCATTTTTTTCTTTAT
Organism: Eubucco bourcierii; assembly: GCA_013396675.1. Classification (NCBI taxonomy): domain Eukaryota; kingdom Metazoa; phylum Chordata; class Aves; order Piciformes; family Ramphastidae; genus Eubucco; species Eubucco bourcierii. Next base: position 69,861 of record VWZE01024913.1, read on the forward strand.
CATTCAAGTAAATTTACATAAACTTGAATAATAAAAATAGGTTCAAGAATAGATAGTGAGTGCTAGAACACAACCTACTCTGATGTAGTTTCAAATTTCTTTGAGAAGAACAGGGTTGAATTTGTCAATCATCTCTGAAACCACCACTATGTCAGCAGCATATACATATACCTCAGATGTATACCTCTTTTTATACCTCTGAATTTTTAAATATATTTATTGTAAGGCAACATATTTAGCTAATATCTAATTATACTACAAAGCATTCTTCTAACTCCAGTGTCCACCATACTTAAATATTCAACTGTTGCTTTGCCTATGGATTATCATTGTAACTGTAGGTTGTTTTTAAAATTTAAAAAATAGGAAATGGAGATGTGTTCAGGTACATAATTAACAATCACATATCTGTTGTTATCTGACCTCAAAGAAAGGCTCTTTAATGATACCTTAGGAGTGAGTGAGGCAAACTGACACCAAAATGGCTAGAATGATTGGCAATTTCTTGATTGAAAGTTTATGCAGATCGCTTGGATTATACAGCAATTCTTAAGGCAGAGAAAGTGTTTGCCTAATGCAGGAGAGACAGAGCATGAGAGTGAAACCATGTGGTCGGTGCCTTCTTGGTGGTGGGTGCATGCCAACAGTTCATGGTGCTGCCTTTTGTTTCTGAATGCTCCTTTATTGCCCATCCAGAGGCAGTTGGTAGAGGTGGTCCTATAGCAGGGCAGACCATGTGCTGCTCATGTGATGTTACATGTTCATTGGAACCCCAGTTTGTCTGAGTCATTCTTGGATGCCTGCACATATCTTTGTGGTGTTTGCCAAATGGTGAGTACCCCCAGCATTCCAGGTGACTGCTGCTTCACCTTCATGCAGACTCAATTGTGAAGCAACTTGAAGTGGCACAGGTGTAGGCACACGAGTGATGTCTGAGCTGCAATGTACTGTTCCAAGTTCCAGATGATTTAATAACCGCAAAAAGAATGGTGTATGGTACTTTTGTCAAGGTTTCATTTGCAGATCTTTCCAAAACAGGAACATTATGTTGGAAAATGTATTCTTATTTTAGGCATTCAGTCTTTTATTTGATGATAATGTTTATAATTTCATTCAGTCCGGTTTGAGTGGGAGGCATAGTCTGAGCACATCTTGTAAACTGCATTCAGATTTAATGAAGTCATCAAAACAGCCCTGTCCAAAATATTTTATAGCCTTAGGAGAGAGACAGCTTAGCAGTGGCAGTAAAACTGCTGATTACACCTATGAAGAAAATCTCCCTGAAATCTTAAGGAGATACAGTGTATCAATAACTTAAGAAAGAGGTTTGTTTTGTTTGATTCCTAAGTCTGGTCTCAGTTTCATCGATTCACCCATCCTGAGACTACTTTGGGCCAATCCTTACAACATTTTTTTTCTCAGAAATGTCTGTTTTCAAACTTTTTCAGCTTTCGAATTTTGTAGGGGCTTTGGTTTTTTGTTTTGTGTTTGGTTGGTTGGTTGGTTTGTGGGGTTTTTTTATAGAGAATTTTTATTTTAATACAGAAGCTCAGAAATTAATTTTTTTTTAATCTCTAGCAATTATTCATTTTAAATATTTCCTAAATATTCCTTGTACTTACTTTAGAAATAGTTAAGCTGAGAACCAAGATCAAATAAATAATGTAGAGTGAATTATTAGTCAATAGCACAACACATAGTGTGTTCTCTATTCTTAAAATTATTTTAGAATTATTTCTAGGAATTAAACACATACAGCTAATATTATGAGGTTTTGTTCTGTCACTGGGTGCCTGGGAGAAGAGACCAACCCCCAACTGGCCACAACTTCCCTTCAGGTAGTTGTAGAGAGCAATAATGTTTCCCCCAAGCCTCCTCTTCTCCAGGCTGAACAACCCCAGTTCCCTCAGCCTCTCCTCACAGGATTGTGCTCCAGCCCGCTCACCAGCCTTTTTGCCCTTCTCTGGACACATTCAAGCACCTCAACATCTTTCTGAAATTGAGGGGCCCAGAACTGAACACAGTACTCAAGATGTGCTCTAACCAGTGCTGAGTACAGGGGCAGAATGACTTCCCTTGTCCTGCTGGCCAGGCCACACTATTCCTGACACAGGCCAGGATACCATTTGCTGCCTTGGTGGCATGTTGGACATGGTGAACTCATGTTCAGTCAGCTGTCCACCAATACCTTTTTCTGCCTGTCTGCTCTCCAGCCACTCTTTTCCCAACCTGTAGTGCTACTTGGTCTTGTTGTGACCAAAATGTAGAATCTAGCACTTAGACATGTTAAATCTCATGCTATTGTACTGTGTTCATCTATCCAGCCCATCCAGGTTCCTTTGCAGAATCTTCCTACCCTCCAATAGATGGACACTTGCTCTTAACTTGGTGCCACCTGCAAACTTGGTGGACTCAATTCCCTCATCCAGATCATCAATGAAGGTACTAACGAACCCTTAGGTACTAACTACTAACTCATTGCCTTATTATTTTTTTAAATGATCATGCAATTTAAAATAATTCTGTCTTGCTGTTATTTGAAGTGAGGAGCAATTTTAATTTACTTTCTGCTCTTTTAAGCACTTAAATCTTGGAGATTTTTAAGTTGGTATGTAGGACCAAGGAACAAAACCTCCTCACTATTTGTTAATTATAAAATAAGATGTCCACATCTGCAGCGTATATACATTAACGGAAGATTTGCAAGCATGTTTTGATTAGCCAGGTGTCTAATTTCCATGTTATTGATGGAGAAACAGCACAAAGGTAGCAGATGGGAATTATGTGCTAAGAACTGTGCAACAGCAAATTCCTATCAAGAACAGCACAAAATTCAGTAATATTTAATTACTTCAATGTACTTTAATTTTGTAATTTATTCTTTCTCATATTGAAATCAGTTTAAGTTTGGATTTAATTGGAATCAGTACTCTAAAAATATGTTTAAAGGGGTCTATGCCTAATAAGAATAAGGCTGAAGTCCAAAGCTCACCCTTCTCTTAATTCTAGACTGAATTTCTGTCTGCTATTCCTAGTATTATTTTTAAGGCTGCCTTAAGTGGCCAATGGATTAAAAATAAAAAAATGACAAAAAAAGCACAACAACAACAACAAAAACAACAAACCAAACAAAAAAAAAAAAAAACCAAACCAAACAAAAAAAACCCCAACAAACCAAACAACAAAGCCAACAAAAAACACTTATGAGTCCTAAAATATGAATCTCTTTGCATCAGTGTGAGTTTCTTGATAATTAATGGTTCAGTAATGATCTTTTTTAAGTTTAGCACATTCATCTGCGCATAGAAAAATGCAACGGCACATCTGCACAAGGACAGCACCTTGTATATAACCAGTTCTACAATCAAAGATCTGGGCTGCTATTTTAAATAAATTACTATGGTTGAAATGTGAATGACATGATGTTATGAATAAAAAGAAAAAAAAAAAAAAGAAGAATTTTTGAATCCTAAACACTGGGATTTTGAATCCTAAATATAGTTGATTACTAAATCCGCTTAGATTGGATCATTTTTGCAAAAATCAACAATGTTTAGATATTTCATTCAGAACTCCAGGCACTAGAGTCAAAGAAGTTTGTCATCTCACCCTAGAAAAACATCTGCCTTTTGTGAGACAAATAGCTCAACAGCCTCCTCAGGGATCCATTTAGATGCCCATACATAGGTAGGTACTACTACATGAGACATGGCTCTGTTCTATAAGGTGTCTTCATAGGGCGTGTATATTTAAACAGAGACCTCAGAAGAGGTTTATGCTTTTGAAATAAAAGCCAATAGCAGGAGAAACATCCTGGGGTGTCTCTAATGTTATCACACATTTATGTGCTTGCTACTGGACTTCATCCTAAATTTCCGCCAACTGTAACAGAGGCTTGGGCACTGAACTCCCATGTCAGTGTTTGATACATAGCGATAAATGTATAAACTTCAACCTGGTTAAAACATCTGCATTTTGGGCTGTACAGACTTGATCTAGTTATTTAGATGCAGGTGTCAGTGTACCTGGGATGTTCTGTGATGTCCTATCTGGTTATCAGGCTGCTGTTCCTGAACAGTGCCAGTTTCTTATGAATGTTGCATCAAACCTTTCTTGACTCTAAGTAATTTTTTGGGGTATTGAATGGTACGAGATATTTATGGTTAGGAATAACATAACTCCTGAGTTCAATTTTCTCCAGTTATGGTTGACAATAATCATAGAATCACAGAAATGTTTAGGTTGAAAAGACCTCTAAGACTGTAGAGTACAGCCATTAATATAATACTGCCAAGTGCACCACGAGCACCCATGAGGAGGGATTTTTCAGTCTCATTGTTCTGATATGCCATAGTTTTGTCTAAGTCCTAAACAGCAATTTACATACTTGGCTGGATCTAGTCTTTAATAATTTGTTGGCACAGGACATTACTGTCATTTTAACAGATTAACAAAATCAGCTACTTTCCAGTTATCATTATTAGGCATGCTTGAAATATTTTCAAGGCTTTTGTATCTTCTAAGATTTTCCTATTAAGAGATAAAGACCCTTGCATGGATTATGATGTATAACTTCTGCTTCTGAATACTTGCTCATTTTTCATGTTACAAGTTACTCCTTGGATTTGTTAGAAACGTGTTGATTACTCAGTGGAAAAAAAAAACAAAACAAAACAAAAAAAAAAACCAAAGCAAAGATTTCAGATCTCTTTGATCTTTTGTTTGCATTAAATTCAGTTGGTAACTTTTTATCAATACTTTCAAATTTATGTGTTAAACTTATTTTCATGTCACAGTAATGCCCTGTAACATGATTTAAAAAAAAAAACATATTTTTCTTGCTTTTCTTGCTGAAGAAAACAAGATTCAGCCTGTTTGTGATGACATGGTTCAAAAGGTTAGCAGGCTCCTCACTGTGATACTGCTTTAAAGCTTTATGGTTTTGATTCCTTGAATTAATGTTTTTCTCTTATCTCGCAGGTTTGGTTTTGTTTGGTTGGGGGTTTTTTTGGATGTCATAGTTATAATACTTTACCAGAGAGCAAAGCAACACTGTACATAAATGTTGAGTGAGTTGTATCTATAGTTAACGAAATGTATTACAGATATAAATACACTGCATTTATGTAATGGCTTTCTTTGTATATCTGTTGTGATTTAACCCCAGACAACTAAGCACCACACAGTTGTTCACTCATTTTCCCCTGGTGGGATGGGAAAGAGAATAAGAAGGCTAAAAGTGAGAAAATCCATGTGTTGAAGTAAAGACAGCATAATAAGTGCCTTATGAGGAAAGACTGGGGGAAAGACCTGGGACTTTTCAGTCAAGAACAGAAAACTGAGAGGGGATTTAATAATTGTTTCTAAATATATGAGGGTTGGGTGTCAAGAAGGAAGGGACAGCCTCTTCTCACTTGTGCCCTCTGATTGGACAAGGGACAACGGATGTAAACTACATCATCGAAGTTCCACCTCAACGTGCAGAACTTCTCTACTGTAAGCATCACTAAGCACTGGAACAGGCTCCCCAGAGAGGTTGTAGAGTCTCCTCTGGACTAGATGATCTCTGGAGGTCACTTCTAAGGTCTAACATTCTGTGATCTGTGATCCCGTGATAAGTAACGAAAAAAGCAAGCAAAACAAAGGATTTATTCACTGATTCCCATTGGCAGGCAGGTGTTCAGTCATCTCAGTAGGGCTCCATCATGAGTAATCTTTACTTGGAAAGACAGAGGATATCACTACAAAAACCCTCTTCCTTCCTTCCTCCCCCAGCTTTATATGCTGAACATGATGTCACACTGTCTGAAATATCTTGAAAAGGCCTTAACTCTGTGTAAGCATTGCTCAGCAGTAGCTTAAACATTCCCAGCAGTTATAAACACTGCTTCCAGCAGAATTCCTAAACATAGTCACATACTAGCTACTGCGAAGAAAAATTAATTCTGTCCCAGGTGAAACAAGCACAGTATCAATCTAAGATAGATGAGTCCATGCCATGCAATATCTATTAATAAGTTACGTAAAACACTCACTGCATTTAATGTGCTTGTTGAACTTTTGCCATTGTGGTAGGTTAGGAAATCTTTCCGCCACACTGATGAAATTTACCAGACTAGCTCAAACAACTTGGAAGGAAGATAAAGGTATATTTTACAGCAAGGTAAATTTACAAGCATATATACAAAATATATTTACATGTATTTACAAATATGTACAATTATTTACAATTTAGAAATAATACAGAAATTTAATCCTCCCCCCTGGACAAAGAAAGCCCAGAAGGGGCCAACACCACCTTCTCCTCTCCCCCAAGATAGAAAACCAGCATGGTTCATGTGTTGTCATGAAAAGATTATTGCATGCTGTGGAGAAGTCAGAGAGGTGAAGGAACAGCAACAGAGTCCAGAGCCCAAGAGCAACAATATTTTTTATGCATTGCCATTTTATCCCTCTTAGCAAACCAATGAATGATATAGACTTTAACGTTATTATTCTTTTTACAACCAATGTCCTGCTCATTCAGCCTATATTCAGAAGAGTATCCAGATAGTTCCTCCCTCTTGTTTATCATTTAGAATCAAAATAGAGTGTTAGCTCTTACACTACTGCAGTCACATAAAGTTTATAAAATTGATTTAGACTTGACTCAATTTAGGGCTATTAAGTCTTGCCTTTTTTGATGTCAATACAATGATTAGTATTTGGACGAAGTTTGCAGACAGATACATGGTACTTTGTTTAAAATAGGACTGAAGAAATGCTTACAGAAATTAAAACAACTTTGATGATAGACAAAAGACAGGTGGAAACTATACCAGTCATGAGTAATTAGTAACTGTAGTACTAGGTAAATTGTCATTACTGCCTTGAACATCATATAGCACATAATGGCAATTTAACTCAAAGCTTGTAAGTACTTTGCATGCATTGTTCACTCCCTTTTTTTTTTCTGTTTGTTTTTTTTTGTTTGTTTTTGTTTT
>VWZE01024913.1:76880-90580 GCA_013396675.1 Eubucco bourcierii
TTTTTTTTTTTTTTTTTTTAGCTACCGTCATATGTGTACCTTCAGGTATTGGGTATCTATACCTGCCATGGTAGGTCTGAATAGGCCAAAATAGGCTTATACATGTCCTGGTTTGTCCAGACATGTTCTTCTGCTCTCCTTCTCTCTGTTGTGTCGAGAAGCAATCATGGGAAAGAGGACAAAGAACCTGTAGCCACTGAATCTAAGGACTCTGGCTTGCCCAGACTTGTTTTACTACTGTTTACATCCTGTGGTAAAGTAAGTATACACACTTGGCTTGTGTCTGCCTTGTGCAACAACTATGTTTTTTCCCAAATTTGGATAAAGCAAGTCTATGGATTCACCTAGTATGGTCAAGCTCAGCTAACTGTCATTCTGATTGGCTATTCTATGTCCAAAGGCCCACCAGTCTCAGGCTGTATCGATAAAAAGAGACGACAGGTAACACAATACTCTCTGCAATTGTATTCATACTTGCTTGCCTGCTGCTGCCTGCTGCCATTGCTTTCTGTTTCTGGCAGTGTTCTGTCTCACTACCTTATTGCATCCTGAGCTGCCTGGAAACTACCTGCTTTGAGTTTACCAGGAACAGGCTTTCAAGGCCTCCATGTGATCAACCTGCATAGCCAGCATGATGTTGTGCTGAGACTGCACATCACAAGACATTCTGCCTTCACCTGAAAGTCTCCTGCCAAGTTGGGAAGTCCTGGAGGTACACAGCTCATCCAGAGGAGCCAGGATAAGTTCAGAGATCATCTGCCTCCTTTACCAAGCATCCTGTAAAGCCTGGGAAGAATCAGAAGCCTCAGCAGCTGACAAGACACCAACAGAACCTCTGCAAGTGTTTGGGTATTATTAATAATAGTATTATTAATAATATTCTTACTGTTGATTAAAAGGCACTTAAACAGATAATGTTGCTTATTAACTTTTCAAAAGTTTCAATGGTCTCTAGATTAATGAAATGGTTCTTTACTCTTTTTGCCCTTCACTTTAAATGACCACTGGAAGTGAATTTATCACCTGTGTATTATTTTCTTTATCTCGGGTCTTAGGTATTGCACTTCACCAGTTTTCATAAATTGAATTACTAGTTTTTGCTAAATGGATTTAAACCTTTCATGGTTATTACTCACAATACTTTCAGAGACTAAACATGAACAAGCACATTTCATTCATCTTCTCTATTTTATCATCCCTGTGTCAATGTTGTCCGCTATTGCTTAGCAATTTTATAGACTGACATTTAATGTCCCTGCTGTTCCCCTGACTATAAATGTAACAATAGTAGATCATTAATACCCTGGAATCTGTGTTCATTCAGCTCATTTCTTACATATATCCATTAGAGTAAATTAATATCTGCTCAAATCTGAATATTGCTCCAATATACTGCTGCTCTGAATATGTTACAGATAAAGCTAAAGATGTTTCCCTTTTGTTATTCTATTACTTCTCTTGACTCTTTTTACCCACCTCAGAAATAATATTTTATATTGAGAAACTTCAGACATAAATAAAAAAGATAATCATTTTTTTCCATAAACACTCTCAGAAAGAAGAACTTGTTGCTGCTTTTGAAGCCACCAAGTCCTATTCAGTCATAAACTGTGATGATTACACAGGAAACTGTGAGGGTCTGCTGAGCCTGGGTACAAAGGAAAGGCAAGAAATGGGCTGTGATGATAAAAGTGACCTTCTTCTTCCCATATTGTTAAAGGGACAGACAACACAAATACTTTTCTCATTGTGCTGTAATAATATTTGATAAAGTTGAATAATATGTATTTAGAATTAAAAAATAGCCCTCACAAGGAGAAGGAATTACATTTTGTAATCAGTTTATTTGAGATTATAGAATCATAGAATCAGTTAGGGTTGGAAGGGGTGTGAGAGTCTGATCATCTCTCCCCTTGTTCTAATCAACAAAGATAAAGATTGCTTGTGTTAAAGATTGCCTAGATTCCTGGCAAAACTCAGGGGTGTAAACAACACCTTTATGGACTTCTGGGACATGGCCCAGATTCCTGCCTGAGAGCTAAGGAATGCTGATCAACAGAGATACAGTGTCATTGTGGAATTCCGGTACTCCAGCCTGACTAGAATGCCCAGGATATGACACCTCACACCAGCTACCCCAAAGAGAAAAGGCTTCTGTATATTTGGGGTATGGAAAGGTAAGCAGTGCAGGGAGGGGGTGGAGTCCCTCCCTGGTGCCACACCCGACCCCTGCAAACAAGATAATACACAGGAAGATTTCCTGGGGAGCTGCACCTGTACAACAGCCTAAAAAAAACTGTATAAAAAGACATGAACAATGCCTGCAAAAGTGTGCACCTCCACCAGAGCATCTCCATCAGTGCACCTCCACCGGCACTTCCACCAGACCACCACCACCACCAGGGCACCTCCACCAGAAGAACCCGAGGAACAGGTCCTGCAGAGCAACTACGCAGAAGAACATCCCTGGGCTGGGCATACATCTCTCTCTCTCTCTCTCTCCTCCCCCCACCCCCATTTTTGACTGATGACGATATAACCCCTGCTCTTTTTCTTCCCTGCTCTTCTCTTTTTCTCTGCTGTTCTCTTTCCCTCTCTCCCCTCTTCCCTCTCTCCCTCTGTTTTTTTCAACTTTACCCTTTAATAAATAATTCTGTGGTGATATCTGTTCTTGCTTGCACCTTAATTTCACAACATGGAAATCTAAAAGAACAAATCTTGCTCCTCTATACAGAGATACTGTTAACCTCTGTTCTCCAGACTTTGACAAGGGACCACAAGGATCATCTAGTTCCAAAGCCCCCTGCCAGGGGCAGGGACACCCTACTCTAGATCAGACTGGCTAGAGCCTCATCCAGCCTGACAAAGATTAGTCAGTAGTGAGGGTAGAATCAGCGATGTTAGATTGCATTTTTAATTTTCTTTGGCCACTTAAGTAAACATCTCAGTTTAAATACCTGCATGGATTTTTTTTTTTTTACACTTTCACCTTGTCCTTACTAATTAAAATTCATATATTTGTTACAAAACCAAGAATGAACAATCTCCAGAGGTATTTGTGTGTCCCATAAAACAAACAAAAAAAATGAAGATAAAGTAACTTTATCTGTCACATCAGAAGCTTTTTAAAAGCCCATTTTATAATTCCCATGCACTCTTAATCTACTTTGTGCATATTACACACTTAGACTCTTCTAAATTTATTGTAATTAGACCTATGTATTACAAAGGGACTACTCATATTGCTCCAACCTAATCTCTAATTTATATGCAGAAGAGCAAAGCTGAAGAGTTTAGGATTTTCACATGTAATGCCCTTTTTACCTAATCAATTTATACAGCTTATTAGCTTCCTTCCCTGTGCTTTCCATTTAGGGAAAAAAAAAAAAAGAAACAAACAAAAACAAATTAACATAACCTTAGACAAGAATTAATGAGGTATTAATAGGTTAAAGGGTTCTACAACCTTTCTCTATTCACTGATATTTCTGTGGGGGTACAATATTCATCATTCAGGAATGAATGATGAAAGAGTAACCTCTTACAAATAATCAGCGTATAGTGTATAACTAACGAATTCAAATTGTTCAAATGAAGTTTCATTCACTGTGTGTTCTGTTCTTTTCTCAAGCCAGTATTAAAACTTTACCTCTAAAGCCAGAGAGAGATGTTTAAATAAACTGGATTAACTTCTCAAACTCTGAAGTATCAAGAACCAGTTCTGGTGGCCCAAGAGGCTAATTTAAACTGATTCTCTTAGCAATACATATTCCATTGAATCATATTAAGAAAGTATTCCTCTATGGTAGCTCACATGAACATTTAGTAAAAAGTAATTTCCTACTGATTTTTCATTATATAATTACAGACATATTGTCTCAAAATAAAACTATTCTTTATAATTTTCTTTATAAGATTATACTCAATAACATGTCAGGCAGTGTCTGGATAGACAGCTGTAAACCTGAAAACTCATAAAAGATGCCAAACCATCATCAGTTAAACAATTTTGGCTAATAAGAAACAACTGTGCCTTTATTTGCCTGGCTTTGGATATTTGGTACTCCCTCATCACACTGAGATTTTTCTTAAAAAAAAAAAAAAATTCTGAAAATACTAAAAAAAAAAACAAAACCATAACGCGTTTAGAAACATTTCTTTTTAACTGAAAGGTGAATATTTTACATACAAAATGACTGAGGTCAGTTTTGTTAAGGGTCTGTGTGTTTTTTTGAAATAGAATGAATTTTATAGACTACTATCCAGTCATCGTCTTCCATTTTTCCTGTATGTATAACCTGACATTTTATCTTCAGTGTTAAACTTATTCTGTTGATGACTCCTTATATACATGCTCTTGAGAAAAATGTATTTATGGAACATTAAATTAATGTGTAATAGTTCAAGATGATAGAATTTGAAGGATTAGGGAAGAATGGATGAAACAATGAAACTTTCCTGTCAGGAAGTATATGAAGAACAAGGAAGCAAGTATAGGTTTCATTGATAGTGTTTTATGTAATGTATTTTTAATTATAATTCGAACTGCATAACAGCTAACAAAACTATCCGGTATCAATCTTTTACACTGTCATTGCAGTAATAGCACACAGTCCTATTTCCAGAGATGTCTCAGTAAAAATTGGAACCATGTCAGGTTTTTTGTATCAGTAAAATAATCCTGCAAGTTGAAGGAGACTTCTAACAGAGTCCTCACTATTTCTTTGGGTCAATAATGAACAAAGGGTTTTCCAATTTGAAAGTCTTTTACAATTATATCATACTGGATAACATTGCAAAAATGATGGCCTATATGCTTTCAATTATAAATACATAGTAAAGTGTAAACAACTATTCATTCTTTGAAATTTTTTACTGCAATAAAGGTCATCAAATATTTCCCTTTACTACAGTGAACAATAAGCTAAAAGAAAACAAACAAAGCCAGACCTGGAGAGACATAGGTATTATTTCTACCTCTCTGTAAATGCAATTCTATTAAAAAATAAACCAGGCACTCTTGTTTCAGCTCATCACACACCAATGGCAATAGGATAAACTGTGGTGAGAGAAAGCATCTTGTGAACAATTGGTTTTGTTGAGGGGTTTGTTTATTGGTTGGTTGGTTGGTTGGTTTGGGTTTGTTTTTGTTTGGGTTTTTTTGTGGGTTTTTTTGGTTTGGGTTTTTTTTTTTTTGGTGCTTCATTTGATTGCTTGAGAGTGGAAAAGCCAGGCTTGCTAAAGATTTTCTTTGGTTTTTAAACTGACAAGTAAAAAACAGCTGCTCATAAATGCGGTGGATTTTCTCAGTTGTCATAAAGAGAATGAAGACTTCATCTATGAAGACCATTTTCTTATATATTTTCAGAAGACAAGAGCTGCTGTGAAGTACCTTCCTAAATGCTTTTCAAAGATTACTGCTTAAACAAATCTCCTAGGATGTACTCAGTGATTTAACTCACAGTAGTTGTATATGCCTAATGTGAACAGATTTTCTTAACACATGCAGGTTATCAGTGAAAACTTTTACAACCCCAAACTTATTATATATTCAAAATATGTTGAAACACATCAAAACTAGACAGCCCTGTGGCATACTTCTACTGCTAAAATGCAGAAACCAGGAGGCTTTTTTAACTGCATAGCATCTACTTACCTTCTACTAAACCTATGTTCTCAAATCCACATACACAAATTTCAAAAACAAAACTGCTAAAGGAAAAAGATACCTAAGACTAATAGCAAAACTCTGAATATTTTCCCTTATCATTTTGGGAGTCCTTTTCACACCTTGCTTCATTCTGCTTCTAAGTCAAATCACGTTTTCAGTATTGACCTCTTTATAACAGTGTAAAAGAAATGTATCTGTGCTGTAAAATCTACCAACTGGAAATCATAGACTATTTTAAACATCGTACCAGACAAACAGTAATAATATATAATATTAATATTAAAAAAATATATCTCAAGAAGATTGTTAGACTTACACAACTTACAAGAAAAAAAGTATTCTGAAGTTACTTCCTATGCTTACACAAATATTTGGCAAGACTTATATTTGCATTATTATATATATTTTTTGTTCAAATTATAGAAAATATTTGCACAGTAATAATTTCTATTACCCTTGAAGTAAATATTTTGTATCCATATGAATCTGAATATCTAAATAACAGTTAAGAACAGAAAGCACATTGTTGTAGTTGGAGTGGGCTTATATAAAGTAAACATGAGTTTTACTATGATTACATCATATGGTAAAACCCCCCAAACTTTAAGATTAAAAAGTTTAGCTTATTATAGGTGCTTTATAATTAGGTTTTTATTATTTAACTTTTATTTAGTTATTGTCTAAAGGTATTCAAACCACAGTATTTAATGGCTCAATTCATTCACCCCTATTCCCTCCATTTAGTGCTACTTGAAATACCTTAATGTATCCATCTACAAGGATGATGTATAATATAACTGCCTGTCTAAAGACATAGCTGAAAATACATGGACTATCCCAAGATATTTAAAAATTACATTAGAATCTTAAGTGGCAGAACCAAAACCCAGTCTACATGTGTAGCACAGAACAAAGGGGATACAACTAAGATTTAATAAATCTGTCTAAAATTAAAACTTCAGTGCCAGTGTGGGATATCCACTGTTGTTGCTCCGTGTTGTCTTCTATAGATCCAGGGGTCTTGGCTGTGTAAGTGCCTTTCAACAATAACTAAAACATCCCTGTATTATCCACACTGTTTCCAGCAAAAATCCAAAATGCAGCTCCGTAGGCTACTATGAAACAATTAACTGTATCTCAGCTAAAACCAGTAAAATATTATGTTTACACAGTTGCATCAAGCTTTGAAAGAAAGAGTTTCACAAGAGAAAACAAGAAAAAAGAATAGTAAATGTAGGTGCTGACCCCTGAAAAAACTCACTTATTTTCATTTAGTTTTGTAAATACAGAATTCTGCTGGGGTTTAAGATGTCTTGATGTAGCTAAAACCCAAACTGAAAGACACAATGCATCTATGGGACTCATATCCTTCTGGAATGACAAGTGGAAGGTTAGATTAAATACCCTAATTAAATACACTTGTTTAAACACCCTAAGAAACTATACCTAGATGCAACCTGTTTGAATATCTGAATACAGTCTCCTAGCCATGAACCTGTCAAAAGTCAAATACCCAAGCATCTCAGGACCTAACTGGCAACTCTCTGTGTTGATATTCTAAGCAAGAACAGAAAGTCTCAGACCAGATGAGAATCATGTCTTTAATAATTGCATATGAAGAAGTCCATGTTGCATTTTACTTGTGTATCTTCATATTCATATCCACAGAACTGACAATTTTTTAGGTGTTGGACTTTAGATATGTGACAGATTTACTGTGTTAACTATACAAAGCTCTGAATGAGGCAATCTATACTTATTTAAATCTTTTAACAAAACAAAACAAAACAACAACAAAGCAACCACCAAACAAAAAACAAACAGAAAAAACAACGGACAGTATAGAACACGTATAGACCTGTTCTTGTATTATACAGAATTAGAATCATCACTACCAGTAATGCCTGAAATTCATTCACTATGTTGCCCATGGCTAATGTTGTCTTTTGATTAAAAGTCTTGCTTTGGTTATCATAAATTATATAAGGTTTTGGGATTTTTGTGCTTTGTTCCTTTTTTTTTTTTTTTTTTTTTGAGATTATTCCACAAATAATTAGGGAACTTTTGTTAATTTCTCTAAATACAGCTATTTAATTAAGTAAATCTAAGATCAAAATTACTGAGACACAAAGCTTGTCATTTGGCAAGAAGTTCCCTAGTGTCAGAAATTTACTGGTACATAATTGTCTGATATGTAATCATTTAATTGAAGGCTGTACTAACAAGTATTTTCTAATTTCAGTAGTTAATTTATCAGTCTTAATATAAATTCATTTTGTTTTGTTTTAGTTAATATTATAATGAAATTCTTCTGTATTAAATAGGTAGCTTACATAAAACTAAGTATTCAGCTATGATGTTACTAGGAGTATTCTGATGAGACACTAGAGTAAAATCTGGATTACTCATCCACATTTTAGTCTATAAATCAGTAAAACTATTTCTTTTGAAATAAAATATTTTAAGCATTTTATATATATAAAGATGGTAGTATGAAATATTTTTTTCACAATCTGAATTCAAACCATATGTGAAGTGAAGATACATGTCTAAGGAGTCCATTTGTGCCAATTTTGTCTAATCCATCACTAAATCTTGCCCTGAACACATCAATCAGTGTGAAGCATACCAATATTAATTACGCTAAACTGAATAATGCTAGTAATTTTCAAAGACATGAAATCTGAGTATGCATTTTTGCAAGACGGCAACAACAGAAAATTGTTACTCAAAGTCCATGTACGAATAAGTAGCAAAGTGAGGCATTTAAAAAGTTACCAAAGTATGACTTTTAAAAGTTATGGAAGATTAATAGTTTGAGAGTGAGACTATTTGGGATCTAAAACAGAATACAGACGATACTCAAGAAACTAAAATAATAAAGATGTGGTAGATAAACCCCACCTTTCATCTGAGAAAGGGGGAGTATAAACCTACATTATCAGAGTCTCCTTACAAAGAAGCATCAATAGGACTTTTTCCTACATATTTAGAGACACTAGAAAAAACGTAAACTGTGGTAGATTCTGTGATGGAAACCTGACTAGGCCAGAATTGTTTTCTCTAACTTTTCTTCTGTATAACAACAAAATTCAGGTCATGAACTGCAGCAAATAATGTACAGGACTGTGCAAGTTCTTATCCAGAGTACCAAATTAATCAGTAACAAAGTCTGAAAGAAGTTAATGTCACACAGGAGTTTTGTGCACATAGAGAAATAAAGCAGTTTGTTAGCAAATGGAAAGACTTGGGGAAATCTGCAGTTCAGAGTCTTTTGAGGGGGGAAGTACAAACAACGAAAACAGCAATGAAGTGGTGCAGAAAGTCTCTGTAGCTGAGTGGCTACTTATGGCTGAAAGAGTTGATCTTAACTGAGTTTACAGTGAGTTTGTTGAAGTTTAGGAAAAAAAATCATAAAAAGGACTTACCTGGTTAACAAATAGTGAAGTTCAAAATGAAAGAACTGAGGAATATCAGCAAGTGTTGATGCAGAAAAATTTTGGAGAGAAAAGGGGACCATTACAACAATAGAGGTAGAAAAGAGCTAGGACTGATATTGAAATTGAGGGTAAGTGATCTACAAAGTCGAAAAATTGTTTTCTTAAGGAAAAACAGAACAAGAAGACAAAACTTTTGGAAACCGGAAACAGAAAATTGAGTCTTTTGACTCAAGACCTCTAGCTTGATATCAATCCTCTAAAAAAACTGTCAGAAGTACTATAAGTGTTGCTGAAATACAACACAAAACCAAAATAAACCCTGCTAAGTTAAAACAGAATACATTAATAAGAAAATAAATGAGACTGATCATTGGTAGTTGGTAACTGGCAAAAATATTTTAAAGAGAACACTAATATTACCGATATTATTAAAGGCTCATTTACTTTACAAAACTTGATGGAAAATTAATTTGAACTGTTTGTAAAGCAATATAAAAAAACTGAGGTGATGGCACTGTATAGTAATATGAAAAGCATACAGGCATAGATGCTTAGTAAAATACAGATATTGATGTGAATGCAGTCAAAACAAAGAAACAGTGTAGATGATAAGGCTATATGCAAAGAAAAGAAAGAATATATAGAGAAGAAAAGTAATTGCATGAAAATTTAAAAATTTTCATTTCACAATCACCTTGAGATCCAAAAGAAGGTCTCATAGCTCCCAGTGGAGTACTGACAGAGGAGCTGGGAGTGGACAACCATTTATGTTATTAAGGATAAATACTATCAGAAATTGTGCTTTCATAGTGCTATTTACTTTTCTTAATAGACTTAAAATAAAAAACAACACAAGAAGTTTTATAAAAATGTAGATATAGATTTTCATTAAAAATCTATATCCAATGGTTACAGAGACTGGTGCTGGTTTTGCCTTGGTTCGGTAAACAAAGATCTCTTCATAAAGAAAATTATGACAGACTCATTTATGCCATGTGGTCATAAGCCACTTTTAAGATTATATGAAGTTCATTACATTTGGCTTATTAAAAGAAGAAAAAAAAGGTTAAAAATGAAATTACTTTCTAATTATTTATTTTTAAAGATGGATGTTGATAAATCAAAATATGGAACACATTATTCATATTAATTTCTAAGTTAAATTTAAATATTAATGTCAAGAAATCAAAATATGTAACAAGTCATTATTCATTAATATTTCACTTTCCAGTGGAATATTAAAAATAAAAATAAAAATAAACTTCTCAATTTTCAAAAACTGAAATATTTGTAGGCAGTAGGACTTTTACTGCCACAGAAACTAGTATTTTAATTTTGTTTTGTTCTTTTTAGAATGTTTTATAGACAATAAAAGATAAGTAAGGTTTTGGTTTGTTCAAGCAAGGGTGAAGAGAGACAATATGGTTCACTGTAGTGTCTAGGAAGAGAGCAATTTTTTTTTTTTTAACAATACTGAACTAACTTCTAATATTTTTTTCTTATGCAAGCAAAATTTCAAGGATGGAAACAGCTGTGTACACTAAGTGTAACCTTTCATTTTAGAGTCACATTTCTCGTCTTTAACCAATTGCTACCCAAATAGCATATCCATTTAAAAAAACACTGCATGATCTTATTTCCACACTAAATGGGATGGTGGGACTGAAACCTATGATTTTTCATAATAATTTTGTTCATTTGATCACCTGTCCCTAATTTGGTATTTGAAATATAGTTTTAGAAAATATATCTATTTTGCTTATTCAAATCAATATGTTTAATGTATGCAACTCTTTCAGTTCTGATTGAGTGAACAGAAAGTACAGATCATGATCTGAACATTTTATGGTGCAGATTCATATTTTAAATACAGATCCCAAACCAAAATACCTTAAGTATACAGAAATCTTCCTATGTTATTATTCCGGTTGAAATGACTTTTTAATCAACATACAGGGAAAAATGGAATATGTTTTAACATATATGACTAGAGAGGTTTAGTGTTTCATAACAGAGAAAATATAAAACCAAATTCAAAAGTAAAGAGATGCTATTGTGTACTGCAGTTCATATAAGTGTCCAAAACACGTGGCAAAGGACCTTTGGAATGACAAGTTAATTGTAACAACTGAATCAGCAGAGAACAATCTTAATAACAATGGAAAGCGACAAAGCGGGAAAGTGACCATAAACTATAAGTAAGATATGGTGTTTGTTTGAAAGAGATGCCCAAGCCTGGCAAGATGACAGCTAATATGAGTACAAAGGTCATGAAAACAAAGTCAGCTAAGTGATTACTCTTTCACAGTAATCAAAGTAAAGTGCATCTTCCAGTGATGTGTATTTATTTCAATAATCACTGTTGTCACTCTATTCTGCTTTCTCCTTTTCTATCCCTACTAGTCTGAAAAGGAAGGAAATCTTAGGACTGTTACTTGTAAAAATTCTTTTGTTTGTGTTTGTGTTTTAGTTTGAGAACAAAAATAATTCTGTTCAGTGATTTTACTTTTTAGCTAAGCCTCTTCTAAATGACAGCGTTTTCTGAACTTAATAACATATTTTCACAGACAGGTCTGCTTTTAGAAGTGATAACACTTTATGTTTACAGTTACTGCCAAGGATTGGTATGCAGAAAGGCTCTTGCTCATACTTGCTTCTTTTGAGAACAAGGTGGCTGTGCACCACATTGAGGTGCTGTGAAACAAAGGGTTGTTTCACAGGGTAAGTGACCTTAAGCTGACCAACAAAGTATCCCATCCCATTTACATCATATGCAGTATAAAGTTGAGGTATCACAAGGGTCACGCTTTCTTGCCCTCAATGGCTGGTGTCTGAGGAGGTCTCTGTGTGTTATTCTGCCTTGCATTCCAATCAATATGTTCCTGAATCCAGTTCCAGAATCCAGCTCCTGAATCCAGTTTCTGTCTGCCTCTGAGTTCTGTTTGGGACTTCCTCAGTGCCTGCCTCAGCACCAGTTGTGACATAATTACCACCAGGGGCTTGGGTTCAATATTGATTTTGTATGTATTTGCATATATTTTATTAAAGTGTTATTATTTTCATACGAGCTCTTTCAGTTTCTTTTTCAAGCCATAAATCTCCTTCCTTTATTCCCTTTATCTCAGCTTTCTGGGTAGGAAGAGGGTTTAATATAGAGTGTCTATCATTTGTAGAGTGGCCACCCCAGTCCAAACCATTTACAGTTTGACTGTAATTTCTTGCTACTATGAATACCTCCATCTTAGGAATTATTTTTATGAATCACATTTTATCTTTTACAGACAGCTCCTGATTTTGTGAGTTAAAAAGAAGGGATTAGGATGGTAAAGCAAAAAAGATCAAGTATGCAAATTATGAACCATATATAGTGCATTCATCTTCAGAAACATTTTATAGGATGAAGAGCAAGACCTGAGGAGAGAAACATTAGAACTGTGTCATGCTGGAGCAATACAAATGCAGCACAAGCATCTACATGCCACATGAGTATCTAACCAGTAAAATGAACAAAAAAATCTGACAAATTAATGTATTAAAAACAAGCTCAAATAGAGTATTTTACATTCCCTAAAGCTTGTGTACTTCTCCTCCTGCCAAGAGATGTTATCTGTTTCTACAAAGCTTGTCTTATTAAGTCCTTTGATCATCACACAGCACTATCATAGAGAAACTAAAAATCTTCCATACTAGAATCACTGAACAATTTAGGTCAGGAGGAACACCCAGAGAGCATATACTCCATACCCTGCTCAAAACAGATCTACAGGAGGAAGGTTGCCCAAAGTTATGTCTGACCAAATCTTCAGTCCTTCCAAGGACAGACATACCACAGCTTCCTCGGGCAATTTTTTCCAGTCTTTGACTACCTCCACTGTACCTTTATATATACATATACATATATATATATATTTAATCAGAGTTTCACCTATTGTCATGTCTGACTCCATCTTCTTTATGCTGTCCTATCATCACTGAACATACAACACTTCATCATTAAAATAATTTATATTGTATAAATTAACTTTGAGTATATGGTAACTTGAAATTGCTGCTATATGTTTATCATTGACATCTGTGGTACTTAATGTCACAGATCTCTATTTTTGGCTAGATTTTTTATGACCAGGATGTGCATCATTGAACAGCCATGCTCTATCTATCTCCACCATCAGGTCTCCTATAGTGTGTCTGCTACATTTTGTTACATTGCTGTTAACTTGTCACATAATATTTAGGGAATTTAGCTTTACATAGTCATTGTCACTGACAGTTCAGGTTTTTCTACCTCTCCACTGGTTCTTGTCACATTACTGTAAAACCATCAATTGCATGAGTGCAGTCCATTTCTGCCCTTCTTCACACCACAACCTGTATTTCATGATCCTTTTACGTCTGAAGCACACAAATACACCGAAGGTGTGTTGCTCTTTTTATTATGCTCTCCATGCTTTGAGAACAGGGCATAAACCAGATTACTTTGTAGTATTTCTTCTGTCAGTTCTGTCTCAGTCTCATACCTTTCTGGAATGCTATACATCAACTCCTTCAGCTGCTGTTTGTAGGTTTTCCTACAGTTTACCTATAAGTAC
>VWZE01024913.1:90587-150347 GCA_013396675.1 Eubucco bourcierii
CCCCCATCCCCCTCTAGATATTTTTCAGAAACTCTTATGCAATGTACAATGTATTAAATAGACACAATACAAATGTAAACTCTGGTCACCCAACATTAAATTCATGCTGCACACAGTAAACCATTCTTCTCTTAAACTGATTTCTTCTCTTTTGCTTTGCACACAACCAGTTTGTTTTACTATTGGTCACTTTACTACTTATACACGGAAGTTTTTTTTTTCAATGTTGTAGCTCCCTAATTTGCTTACCAGAGGTAGCAGAATGAGTTGCTTTGTATAATGTCACAGGCATTTTATTCAGTGCTTACTGCTGTTGATCAACTGTTGATACAGAATATATAGTGTGAATTAGTTAATTTAAAATTAAGAAATAAACATAATTCTGAACTATTCCACCCTTATGTATAGCTTCTGACTCAGAAACAAAATTTTGGCAAGCTTCTGATTTCTATTTATTGACAATCAAAATTATTGTGATTTTTTAGTCATACAGCAAATAATTAATTTACCAGAAATTATCAGTCAATCAACTATTACAGAAATGTAGCATGTTCCTGAACACCTCATTCCATCATTTTTCAGTGCTGCAATATACCCAGGAGCTTCATGGATAAAGCTACAGAGGGAATGGGAAGTATGTAGGGAGATCAAACAAGTCCATGTGAGAAATCATGAGGATCTGCAGGCACAAAGGAGACCTTATTGATCATGAACTTTTTACATTCTAAAGCAATTGTACCTCAGAATTCCCTGATATGAGAAATAATACTGCTTGGAGAGGTAAAACAGAAAATAAGATCTGTCAAGACACATTTTTTGTCAACAGTAATGTTAGACAATGACACCTGGGTGCGTACTGTCAGTTCATATCACCCTGACGGTGTACTGCTTGAGAAACTGTTCAGCTGCTCTCAGGGCAGAGCTGCAGTTGAAGACTTTACTTGTGCATCTGTCAAACATTAAAAAAAACCCAAAACCAAAAAAAAACAACACACACACACCCCTCAATTCTTTAAACAAAACAAGTAAAACAACTCTTGGTAGAAGGGAATCAAGCAAATGATTGGAGTCATGATACAGATCTGCACCCCACTTTAAACTGTACGACTCAGCTGCTAGGACACAACAGTGATCCTGAACTTCTTTCAACCGTTCTTCCACTGACTATTTAACTCCTGACTTCAGCTGGCACATTTTTCTTTATTGTATTTGTGTTTATAGAACATATGTGGAAGACAAAACTTCAAAATTCTAAGCTGTCAGTGTAATCAACTGTTCACCTAGTCAATATAGTTAGAAGGATCTGGAGGGCCATTCAACTCTCTGCTAGTTCATATATTGACAGCTATATTTAGCATTTACTATTCAGAACTGTGTTTCAGTCATGCTATTGTCATGCTTCTCTTTCCTTATCATTGACCACTACAACCACAGGCAGCAAGGGTGTTATTTAAAGTCGAATGGAGTCATTACACTTATCATATTACTGCATTCCTTCACAACTATACACCTAAACAACTTTATCTTTCCTCTGTTGCTCAGGGTAACTGAAGTTCGTCTCTTCAAATTTAGTTTTATTCTACTTTTTTTCCATAGACTTGAAATCTCAAACACTCATGAAGCATCTCAGAGTTTTTCTGAGTTTTGATTTCAGTTTAGGAGCTTTTCTGGATGAGAGAAGAAAAGAATACTTGTGAGATTACATTCTGTGCATTAAATTTTTTTCTGTGCATTTACAGAATAACTAGTGACAAATATACAGTACAGGTATTATTTATATTGTGCAGTAGCTGTTTTCTTGGAACTCCTGGAAAAATATTCTTAATAGAAGAGAAACTTGATTATATTAAAAAACAAAACAAAACAAAAAACGTGTATCACCCTTGCTAACCTAGAAATGCTCAAGGAATCTTTGGGGCTTACATTCCTTGTACTTGTCTACTTGTAATCCACTGAGATTTAGCTTTTATCAGTTATATAAAACTGACATATTTGCCACTGTAATTTTCCATCATTATTTGCTGTCTTTTTAAACTGTTCTTTGACAAAACACCTTTCTGCAATTCGGAAATACTGTTTCTTACTCCAAAGTTGTTTTATTCCCTTATATCTCATTCTTAGCCCTCAGACATCTATTCCATACTAATTTCAAGTTCTCTCAAATTAAGTCTCCACAGATAGATGAATCTGTTATACAAGTAGTTTATCATATTTATTTCTTGGGAATTTTATCACAATTGTCTAAATGGGTTAGATAAGTGAGATGGGTGAGGTTAGATAAATTAGTCAGATTGCATAAAAAGATAGTGAAGTGGATTGAAAATTAACTGAAAAGTTGTGCAGAAAGTGCAGCTGGATACCTGGGATATCCCAGTAGTATACCCTACTCATGGGTAGATAACGGGTCCTTTGTTAATGACAGTGGGTCAAGAGAGCATCCTCAGCAATAGCAGTAGCTGATACACCAGATGGGCATGCCGCTATTCAGATAAACCTCAACAATGTAAAGAACTGGACAGATAAGAACCTCGCAAAGCAAAATGTCAAGACTTACACCCAATCAGAGAGAGACCTGCATGGTTGGAAAGTTGATTTGCAGAGTGTGACCTTGGGTCCTGAACAGCAACAACCTGACCATGATCTAGAAACATACCCTCACCATCCAGAAGATCAACAGACTCCTCAGCAACATTAAGAGGAATGCTGCCAGCAGAAGGTTACCCTTACTTTCTAACCTGTCCTAGTAAAACTTGAGTACTGGATTCATCTGTAGGTTCTACAGTTAAAGAAGGTCATAGACATACTGTAGAGAAAGTCCATCAAGACCTTCTTCTAGACCTTCTTCACCCGAGTGATAACATCAGCCAGTTCTTGAGAGGCACCCTTGGGTGCCTCTCATCAGGGCCCATGAACTTGTGAATGTTCAATTTGTGTAATTGATCCCCATTCCTCTCTGACCATGTTCTTAAAACCAAATAAACAGATATTACCATGTTACCTTAGACATCTACACGTTATACAAAATTTCTTAACATTTGTGTGTAAAGTAATGTTATTTTTGTACCACTCCCTTATGGTATATGTTTCTAATTTCATAATTTCATATTAACCAGCAAATAGTTAAGATCAAAAAAAGAATACTGGGTGATGAATAGCTGGAGAGCAGCCCTGAGGAAAAGGACCTTGGAGTCTGGGTTGATGAAAAGCTCAACATGAGCCTACAGTGTGCACATGCAGCCCAGACAGCCAACTGAGTCCTAGGCTGCATCAAGAGAAGCGTGGCCAGCAGGGCAAGGGAGGTGATTCTGCCCCTTTACTCTGCTCTACTCAGACCCCACCTGGAGTACTGTGTACAGCTCTGGAACCCTCAGCACAGGAAGGACATGGAAGTGTTGGAGCGGGTCCAGAGGAGGGCCATGAAGAAGATCAGAGGGCTGGAGCAGCTCTCCTATGAGGACAGGCTGAGAGAGTTGGGGCTCTTCAGCCTGGAGAAGAGGAGTCTTCGAGGGCACCTGATAGTAACCTTCTAGTATCTGAAGGGGGCCTACAGGAAGGCTGGGGAAGGATTATTTACAAGGTCCTGCAACGACAGGACAAGGGACAATGAGTTTAAACTGGCAGAGGGGAGATTTAGACTGGATGTTAGGAGGAAGTTCTTTACAGTGAGGGTGGTGAGGCACTGGAACAGGTTGCCCAGGGAGGTTGTGGCTGCTCCCTCCCTGGAGGGGTTCAAGGCCAGATTGGATGAGACTTTGAGTAACCTGTACTAGTGGGACGTGTCCCTACCTATGGCAGGGGGTTGGAACTAGATGATCCTTGAGGTCCCTTCCAACCTTACCATTCTATGATCTATGATTTTTTTATTTCTTACATTCCATTGAAGTTATGGAATTGTTAGGTAGGCTATGATACCATATTTTGTAGTTACATACTACTTAATAGAAATGGGTTTTGGTTTGGGGTTTGGGTTCTTTGTTTTTTCATTTTGGTTTGGGCTTTTTTGGTTTGTTTTGTTTTTAACAGAAGTAGTACGGAAACCACTTAGTTATTGTTCCATATGTAATGTTCAAATATCCATGAGTATTGTTGCCATCAAAAGTGTTGAACTCTGCAAAAGCTACCTATTCTAAAACTCTGTGGTGTTTAGTGTGTCATACTTATTTCCATTACTTTGATTTTGTCAGTGAACTGATCCAAAGGTTGAAGATAGTTCACAAAGATGAGGAACCAGTTATAAAGTAGATATAGACACAATCACAAAGGTTAATACAGGATCAAAATTCTTTTATTGTAGCTTCTCACAGTAACATACAGATTCTTGCAGGTTTTCTTATTATCCGCTTAGAATAAACTACAGTAAATATCCTTCTTCTCCCTTCATGAGAATTAATAACCTACTGTGTATGTGAATAGGTACACAGAACTGTCTTTTCATGAGATTTGTTAGCAAGGAGTCACAGGAAGATATTTAGTTTCTCTCTCTCTAAGAAAAGCAGTAAGTAAAAAGAAAAGGAAATAGCAGAAAATTCCAGTAACATCACATAGAGAAAATCTCAGGCTGTTATCATTGATTTCAATTTTTGCTTGCAGTGCTATGCTGTACAATATCACTGCATAGCAAGTGAACATCATTCTTTGGTCATGATTAATGAATGATACCCAAGAAAACTATTACAATGTGATGAAAGAAAACTATTCTCACTTAGATGGGATGAAGGGAGGCTAATCAGGAAGTTTGCTCTCTATTGTCAGAAACTCAGAGGCACCTTTTAGAAAGATTGCTGTGGGCAGAGCCAAAACCTAACAAATTGTACCAAGGTATATACACAGATATTTTGGGAAATTTGATTGCTTTCTTGTAATTATCAAAGTTACCAGGTTATTGTTAACACAATAAAATTGTAGAAAATAGTAATTCTACCACTCAAAGTTAAGCTCTCATTCTTACTTAGTGAGAGACAGAAAGTTAGTTTTAAATAACGCAGGAAAAGTATCTCTAAATTTTCCACAGAAATTCTTTACTGATACTTGCATATAAGGTACTGAATTCTCTGCAAATGATTTAATAGAAATTTGGATTTAATTAACACAATTCAAAATGATGAGCATTATAGAGCTTCTCTACTGAATACATCTCCATTGACACAATACTATCATCTGCAAAGCAAACAAATACTTAATTTCTATATTGTTCCTCTCAGGTCAGCTATATGATTCTATATTGGATATCAGGAAAAAAATCTTCACTGAAAGAGTGATAGGCATTGAAATATGCTGCCCAGGTAGGTGGTGGAGTCACTGTCCCTGAAAGTGTTTGAGAAACTTAAGGACATGGCCCTTTGGAATATGACTTAATGGTCACAGTGGTCATAGGTTGACAGTTAGACGTGGCGAACTCTGAGGTCTTTTCCAGCTGCAGCAATTCTATAATATACCCAGCTGAATTAGATTTTAAAAGAAAGCTTTAGTAAAATAACTGTTATTATCAGACATTGACAAGTGCACATTGCTTTGTCTCAGTTCCAGGAAAAGTTCCCGAATCAAAAACTCTTCATATTTTCATAAGTAAAACATGCACTTAGTAAATTTAGAGATGATAACATGCTGAAAATTGTATCAATACATTGGAAAACAAAGTAAGAAATGCCAGTTATTCTGATTTTTTTAAAAAAATAAAATAATTAAAAATCAGTCTCTGAAATGTAATAGCAAGGGAAATTCCCAGATTCCATACTTAAACAATAATAATCAACTGAACAAATATAAGATGAGAAACAACAACAAACTAGCAGCTCTGCAAATTGAACCTGGGGATTTGAGCCCAGTAAGATCTGAAAATTAATGAGTTCCCTGCTGCTATAGAAAGGAACAGTAGGAATATATTTTAAATTTGTAATGCATGAGAAATAATTCTGCTCTACTCTTCTAACTGCATTCTAACATTGTCCACTGCATTTCCCAGCAGTGTGGGACCTGGACCACACAGATGGAGCCCTCCCCACTGTCCTTCAATAAAAACCCAACAAACTGACAAAAACAACCATAAATCAATCTACTGAAAACAGTGAGGGAAGTGGTGTGATAAAGCTTTCAAGAGAAAATGGATTATGTGATAAGTTTTTTAACTATAAACAAAGATGAGAACAAAATGAAAAGAATACTTTGATTCTATGATCATTGTACATAGAAGAATATGCAACTGTCTTAGACTGCAGAAAGAAAACAATGAGAAAAACTTGTAACACAGACGGTGAAACACCTGAGCAGATTGTCCAAACAGAGATGAGAAAGACAGAGATCTGTTGCAGGTAGTATGATAAATTTCACTTAACCTTGCTGGACTTAGATGTTACAATTTCTGGAAGTTCTTCCAGTCTTACAGTTTGTAAATATTGAAACTAAGAATTTTAAATGTATGTTATTCTTAGAAGTTCCTTCAACTTGGAGGCAATGATGGACAGTTGACTGTACATCTACATCGCTGAACAAGTCTATCTTGATCAATAATCTGCCTCAAAAATCATAGGAATCTCCTCTGTGAGGAGACAGAAACCAATTCAACATGGTATTTGAATTTAAGCCCTTCTCACTTCCATTTTAAATCTTAAAATGTTCTGCTGTCCTCAATTGAC
This sequence comes from Eubucco bourcierii, assembly GCA_013396675.1. Lineage (NCBI taxonomy): Eukaryota > Metazoa > Chordata > Aves > Piciformes > Ramphastidae > Eubucco > Eubucco bourcierii. The sequence continues at coordinate 97,220 of VWZE01024913.1, forward strand.
TTGGGTTGGGGTTTTTTTTGTTGTTGATTTTTGGTGTTTCTTGTTGTTTTGTTTTTTGGGGTTTTTTTTGGTTTTTTGTTTTGTGGTTTTTTGTTTTGGTTTTTTTTTTTTGGTGGTGGTGGTGGTGGTGGTGGTTTTGTTGTTGTTGTTTGGTTGTGGGTTTTTTTTAATTTTATTCAACTAATGAAACTTTTTAAAAAATGAAAAATAAATCACATATGAGTATTCTTAATTGAACCAGTGACTTTTTGCTAGTTTACATATGATATAAATGCTTTTTTCTAGAATGAAATAAACTCTCAGAACTCCTTGCCAATCCTCCAAACTCACCTTGTACATAAGGCAGACCCTGGGATAAGGTACAGGGGTGGGAAGAAGGTGGAAGGGTGGTTGGGAGTTCCTCCTGGGGACTCTGATCTCTGGAATGGGTATTGTGTTTTCATATTACTTTTAACTTGTATATTTCTGTAAATATTCCTGTATATTGTGTATATATCTGCTTGTATTCTTAACTTCCAGTCGGCTGAGTCTAGTCTCCTGGGTGCTTTTTCATATCACGGGGGTGTGTGTATAACTCCCAAACCATCACAACTTGAATTATCTTTAGTATATTATTTTCTAAAAGTCGATGACCTCTAAATTTGTAAGGAAATGCTAGACACTTCCATATATCCCATCCAGTCTATCTAGCCATTCTTCAAGTACTTTTTATTTTACCTCTGGTACTAACAGTACCTGTGTAACCATCTACTGGTCAGAAGCTTATTCAGCCTACTTCATCTTGTAGTAGTGAAACCCACATGTCAGCATAGTGTGACACAGTACATCTGACACATCATAAATTCCACTTTGTGAGGTTATTTTCACTTTTTCTCATGTTTGCCATTTGTGGACATATATGTTAGAATGATGCACCAAATCATGGTTATATACACATATATATTTAGACAAGTAAATAAAAATCCCCCACCTCATAACATCATTTCAGCCTATCACTTCAGAGTTTTGAGTATGATGGCCAAAACCATGGGTTTGTACTAATTTCTTGAAATTCAATTATATTTTAATTTTTATTCTTTTCTTCTATTAGAACATCACTGGATAAAAAATCAAAATTACATTTATTCTGTTATTATGGAGAGGATTAACCTTTCTTTTATCAAGTTTTCTTAACAACTCATTAGCCAGCCTTTAACTTACTTGTTGTTTGTCTGATCCCACAACAAACTGTTAACTAACCCCAAATTACAATAAAAATGTAAACACAAGTAGGTAGCAGTTGCCTCACAGCAGACATCTCTGCCTATGTACAGACACTTAAGCACTGAAGAATTCTGGGAAACCTGAGTACCACCACTAATACCAGGTGATGTTTGTAGTTCATAAAACTGAATTTCTGCTTAGGATGTGGACTACTATTCTAGTTGTAAATGACAGTGAATATTATTCCACATTGTAGTTTCTAACTTTAACTGCTTAAATTCATCTTCTCAAGTCTGAAAAGAGAATGTTTGCAAATTATCCACATTTAATAACTAACTATAATAAATTATAAATAATTATCTTGAACAGTAAATAATAAATAATAAAGCACAAATAATGTTGGTTAAATACGGTGATAAGAAATGGTGCACAGGAGGAAAGAAGGAAACCCCTAAAACCAGACTATCATCAGACACTGTAATGTCATACATACAATATATCAAGTAAGCTAAGTTCTAGGTAAAATGGATCGGGTCTGTAAGCTTTATTGTTTTCAGGAACTGTGTTATTGTTTAAGTGTGCAGTCTCTTAGGAGATACTGAGTTTAAACTCAATAAACACACATACACTTTAACCTGGTTCCTTATTGTTCTTTAAAACCAGACATGTGACATGTTTCCATCTAAATTGGTTGCTGATATTGCATCTAAACATTTGGAAGTATATATTGTATTCTCATGTTGAGTTGGTATGTGTCACTGTCCAAACAATGGACACATGATGGTTTGTTAGTGTGAGATCTCAAAGTGCAAAAAACCCAGGTGACCACACCAAGCAGGTTTACTTCAACTAACAGCAAAACTTTATTGTTCATCCTTAAGATACAGAGAAAAGTGAGAGTAGAAAGGGGAAAGATAAAATAAAGAGAGAAAAGAGAAAGAGGTCTATAGCTACCAATGTAAGGGTCCAATGACATCCCAGGTCCTTTTGATTTTTCTTGATTTCAGTGGGGAAAACTTTCTGTCATAGTCATCTTATTCTGCTGCTTCTTGTTTCTCCTTCAAGTTCCAGTTGTCCTGTTGTTAGGGAGACATCTTTTATAATAATTTTCAGACCTGCTGATATCTGAACTCTGCTTCTCTGTCCCTCTCGACTGCCACTAGCAAGGCTTCCATGCATGCACAAGGAGGAGTGACCAAACCATGGTCTGGGCCCAAGGAGGCGTGCCCAAGGTGTGGTCTGCCTTGGAGTTGGGTAGCCTTAGGCCAGAAGGTCTGTTTTCGCACTGTAATGACAGTATAACGAGTAGAGTTCACCAAAGTTCATGGTTACCTTAGCAACAGCAGGGTATCAGTCTGTCTTGACAGTAGTTAACGCTCCTTCTTTCCAAAGCAATAATTGTGGACAGTGGAATTATCCATCATACTTGACAGGCGCAGACCATTGGTACCAGGCAGGTCTCTTCCCACAGGATCTGAGCCTGTAAAATCCATAGAGACTGAATTCCACTGTACAGGCTCAGTAACTTCATCAGTAAATAATTATGGAGCATGATGCTACAAAACTCATGCTAAGATGTTAGCCTGAATATCAGTCCAAATCTTTGGGGTAAGGGGGTCCCAATTCCTGACGACAATGATGAGATAGATAATACTCTTCAGACCACTCCTTATGGTATGCAACATAAGTTCAAGTCAAAATAAAAACTATCATTTTTTTGTCCAGACTTTTAAGCATACACCGCAATTAAAGCCAGTATGAAACTTTATTGAGTTGACTTACAAAAGTATGCAGATGGAGGGAGAGAGCTTTTTAAGGTGTAACGTTTGAAATAAAACAGTGAACTGAAATAGCTTAGTAATAATACTGTCATGGTAGACTCAAGAAAATAATTTAATTTTTAGATTTAGAAGAAATTCTGCAGAAAAACAATCCTACTTTTTTTTTTTTTCTTTTACACACAGAGAGACACACACCAAGTGGGAAAATATTCTGTTACTCATTTCTGACTTTCCTAACTTCAATCAGCAGAAAAAACATTGCTTAAATAGTTATATCAAAAGCCTCTGGCAAACAATATAATCTCTGGTTTCTAGCAGCCACTGTTGTTGAAATCATGTGATAATAGCTGTGAGCTAAGATCTTCATTCTGGTAGGAATAATTTTGCACAGTTTAAAAGATGTCTTTGAGAAAGAACTTGTTGATCAGAAGGATAATTGTCATAATTAAAACTGTCTATCACAGAAAAGTAAGTTAGCCAAGAAATTTTCTTTTAGACCAATAGTATTTTAGATGTTCACTTCCTAACTACTAGGGAAGATGTCATATAATAGGCCGGATGGTGTCTATTGTTATCTCTGATGTCCTAGAGTGTTCATCCAGATCTGCTGAAGTGATATATTATCTGTGATTCATACCTTATGGAAAGAATGGCAAATAGAGAAAACCTAATCACAATACTTAGTGAAATCAGGATCATTTTACAACTTCCTAGACCCTTCCATTTTCAACATTTTACCTTCTACTAAATAAATCCCTATGCAGGATAGATTAATTATTCTCTTAGTAGTAAACTCCATACCAGAATTGCCTTAAAAATTTACCTGCATATAACTTTTTCTAAATCCTGATAACATACTTCTCTATGTGACAAGTTAATCAATCAATTCTAGACAATCAGAGTCAGTAATAGAGAAATAAGACTGAATAAATATGATTTTATGCCTATTTATGCAATTTGTGTTATATATTCCTTCTTTTTACAAAGTGAAAAATTGTATTAAGTACTTAATATTTGAAACTATTTATAGTATTCAGAAGTGTCATTCAGTGCAATATTTTGCAATCAGTTTTTATAAAAATAAAACTCAGGAGTTTGATATTTCATGTGAATATTCTGAGACCTAGGCCAATAGAAGATTTCTACTAAGGCTCTACAGCATAAATCCATGACACTGTGGAGGGGAGCCCATGCTGGAGAATGGAAATTGCTGTGAGTTCATTACATGTTGTCTTAATGCGTCTCATCAGGGAGAGAACTTCTCAATCCTCCCCAAAGGGAACAGTGCTCCGAGAACTTCTCAAATGTGAGTCTTTCCCACAGACTACACTTCTTCACAAACACAGGTCCCTTCTATTCAATGCAGTCCTTCAGAAACAGGCTTTTTTATTGTGGGTCATCCAAAGAGTCACATGTCCTGACAGCGAACCTGCTCCATCATGGGCTCTTCATGGTGTCTCCTTTGGACATCCACTCTCTCCATCATGGGGTCTTCCACAAGGTGCATGTTCCACCATTAATTTCCACAGGCTGTAGGGGGACAGACTGTCTCACTATGGTACTCACCTTGGGCTTCAAGGGAATCTCTGCTTCAGGACCCAGAATACCTCCTCTCCTTCCTTCCTCACTGACCTTGATGACAGAAGATTTATTTCTCTCACACATTCTTACTCTCTCTGGCTACAATTCCTGATATGGAGGATTTTTTTTTCCTTCTTCAATATGCTACGACAGACATCTTGACCTTAGCCACAGGTCCATCTTGCAGGTGGCTAGCATTGTTTCTATAGGACGTAAGGGAAGCTTCTAGTAGCTTCTCACCTCTATGACAATCTTACCACACACCTCAATAGGACCCATGAAATACATTTGTATGAAGAGTTCCTTGAGATGTAATATCAGAATTTACACTACAAAGAGAAGTCAGCAGAAAGAAGAATACAGTACTGGGGAAGATAAAATAGGTATGTCTTTAGCTTACACTAATGAGACAGTTTCAGCACCTAAAGTGCAACATTTTCAAGTTTTCATGCTCATATAATTTTTACATTTTGTTCATCTCTTTCTTTGGTTCACAAATGTTCAGCTAAATATGATCAGCTAGGTGATAGTACAAAGGGTGTGATTTCTGACACAACAAAATCCTCTAAGAAAATAAAATCAAATATATCACTTTTGTTAGCGTATGCTCACAAGAGTACTTTTAAAGAATATTGACACCTGTATTAATGACTTGCTGGCATATATTGCCAAATACTTGGAAAAAGCTAACATAGGAGCTCTAGTCTGCATATCAATTAAATGCCCTTATCTCAGAGTCTCAGATCTGTTTCCTAACACTGATCTGATATTCTGTGCTTCTGCTTGATGAAGAAACGTGAGTCTTGCTAAAGAAATAAAGCTGCTGAACTTTGATGACTGCATATCACAACATTAGTCTTTGTTTTTGAAAGGAAAAATATTTTTAAAAATCTAGTTTTCCAGAAACTCTGCATCTAGTCATCCTGGACATATACACTTTATGTTCAAGATGTTTCCCACCCAACTTATGCTGAAGAAATCCCATGTGAAATAAAATACAGACCTTGAATTCCAGATCTCAAACTGCATTTTCTGATGATGAAATCCTAGCTCCATGTTTTGTAGTCACTACTTACAGATGTAAAAATAATTTAACAACATGAATAAAATGAACCTGGCTCCAGTTATAGATGCCTAAAACCTGTATGTCTAAGTAAACTATAAAATCCCTGATGTCTTTAGTCAAAAGACTCATATTTCTTAAATGAGTGGTGGTACTGTGGAGATTCCTTCTTCTCACTGACTACAAAGAGGTCTAGAGTGACTAGATAAGATCTTCATATTTAACTTTCAGATGCCTGAAGCACAAAAGTCTTTACAAATGTTTTGTAAAACACCAACCTCCTGAGAAAAAAAAACAAAAACCAAACCAAAACCAAAACAAAACAAAACTACCTGTAAATATTTTAACAGAAGGACCTTAATGGTAGATAATAATGAACACTAAACACGAAAAAATTGCAACCTCATTTTCTCACCCCCAGATCAAATAGAAACCTTAAGAGGAGTACAACAGAATAAATATTTGATTTACCTTCCTGCAATAAATAAAAATGAAAGCAGACACTGTATACAAGTAACACTCATTAATGTCTGATTATTATCATGAAGATAAACAAGGGGAAAAGAGCAGTATTTATTCCCAGGTCCTGTCATTTTGAAACTTATATTGGCAATTCTAACCAATTAAAAAGTGATTTAAGAATGGTAAGGATAGCTTGGGGCCAAACCAGTATTTCTATGAAGTTTTTAAGAATCATGTATCTCCATCAAGATATTTTTAGTCTTGATTATAGAGGATTTAGGGCACATTCCATTTCTAAAACAATGAATGAGATAGCTTACTTTGTATTTTATGTACCAGACTAGGTATGTCTTTCACATAGTGTGGGTAGCAGAACTAAGATTTCCTAGTATACCTCATATGATTGATTTGGCTTTCTGACCCAGATCGTGAAAAAGGTCTCAGATCCCAAGGCTTTTCATTAGCTCAAACAGCACCACTAAGGGGGGTGCACATGTTACTCTACCTAGATCTGGGGGGCTGTGCCACTCAGTCCCGCTCCTGCCATGCAGTGGGTAAGATGAAAAATGTGGGATTTCTGGGGAAGCAGAAGGGAGCAGAGGGCCAGAGGAAGGTGCTTCTCTGGCCTCTGCTCCACTCCTCACTACCTACTCTTCTACTCGTTCAGTCCCCCTGCCCTGATGGTTGCATTCAGTTGAAGAGCCACGTGGCTCCGTGCTCTGCCAGCGCTCCTGCCATAATGCTACCATTTTTAAGCCAGTGAAATGATGACATCCTTTCTCTTTGATATGTTTTTTTTCCCACTGCTTTTCCCTCCTGTTTACCCTCTGCTTCAGTTCAATTGAATAAATCCAGTTCATTTGCGTTTTTGTCTTTATTTATTCCAAGGGAATTACTTGAACGTTAGCACAGCCACTCCCTACTAGCCTGAGTCGGTGAGAGGGAGGACCAGTTCATAATAATACATCAGAAAAAACCAACATTTTATATTCTGATATTTGTCAGATGTTCATTTATTTTATAACCTTTGACTTGATTGATTTTTTGACAGAAAAACTTGAGAAACTACTGGCTCATGACCCTATTCATAGTTAGCATATATATATGAAGTATTTGACAGTTGTAAATATTTAATATAGCAGGGTGTAATAAGTTTCTTACAATAACAGTCTACTGCTTAATTTAATAATTTGGAGTCCTATTCTCAAAGCAATTTCACATTTTGGATGACATGTCTATTGTAGTACAAAATATGTTTTTATGCCTTAAATCTTCTAAAGTTAGTGTATTAATAGCACTACTGTCTATCTTCATCAAAGTATAGGAGTAAACACACAAATATCTAGCCAAAAAATACTTCCTACTTCATGTTCTGACCATCTGTTCATGTTGTGTCATCTGCTGATCTGACATGACTGCACTTCACAGTAACCTTAAAACTAACACAACTACTTTTTAGTATGTTCTTCCCAGTCTTTGTTCCATAGTGGCCTCATAATAATAATGCCAATGGAGACTTGCGGAAGACAGTTCTACTTACTTGAGATCTGGATCAATCTTAGATGATTCTTTTACACTGGCTGTGTGGGAGAATTGTAGAATGATTTAAGTTGGAAGGGACCTTAGAGATCATCTGTTCCAATCACCACACTGTGGGCAGGAATGCCTCTCGACTAGATTCATCTGATCAAGCTTCCATCAAGCCTGGCCTTGAACATCTTCAGGGAGAATACATCCACAATCTCCCTGGGTTACCTATTCCAGAGTCACACCACAATTGCACTGAAGAACTTTTTCCTAATATCCAGTCCAAACCTACTCTGTCTTAGCTTCAAACCATTGCCCCTTGTCCTGTCTCTGGACACCCTTATGAAAAGTCCCTCTTAACATCTTCACCAGTGACATGGACAGAGGAATCGAGTGCATCCTCAGCAAGTTTGCAGATGACACCAAGCTGTGTGGCACAGTCAACTTGCTAGAGGGCAGGGATGCCATCCAGAGGGACCTGGACAGGTTGGAGAGAAGTACTCAAGCCAAGATCATGAAGTTCAACAAGGCCAAGTGTAAGGTCCTGCACCTGGGTAGGCACAATCCCAAGCACAAATCCAGGCTGGGTGGTGAGTGGCTGGAGAGCAGGCCTGAGGAAAAAGACCTTTGGGTCTGGGGTGATGAAAAACTCAACAGGAGCCTGCAGTGTGTGCATGCAGCCCAGACAGCCAACCGAGTCCTGGGCTGCATCAAGAGAAGAACAGCCAGCAGGCCAAGGGAGCGCATTCTGCCGTTTTACTCTGCTCTCATCAGACCTCATCTGGAGTGCTGTGTAAAGTTCTGGAGCCCCCAGCACAGGAAGGACATGGAATTGTTAGAGCGGGTCCAGAGGAGGGCCATGAAGGTTAATTATCAGAGGGCTGGAACAGCTCTCCTATGAGGACAGACTAAGAGAGTTGGGACTCTGAAGCCTGGAGAAGGGAAGGCTTCGAGGAAACCTTAGAGTAGCCTTCCAGTATCTGAAGGAGGCCTACAGGAAGGCTGGAGAGGGACTATTGACAAGGTCTTGTAATGACAGGACAAGGGGCAATGGGTTTAAACTGACAGAGAGAAGATTTAGACTGGGTGTTAGAAGGAAGTTCCTTACAGTGAGGGTCATGAGACGCTGGCACAGGTTACCCAGGGAGGTTGTGGCTGCTCCCTACCTGGAGGTGTTCAAGGCCAGATTGGACAAGGCCTTGATTGACCTGTACTAGTGGGAGGTGTCCCTGCCTATGGCAGGGGGTTGGCACTGGATACCCCTTTGGGTATTGGAAGGCAACTCTAAGGTCCTCCTGAAGTCTTCTCTCTAGGCTGAACAAGCCCAGCTCCCTCAGCCTATCTTCATAGCACAGGTGTTCCAGCCCTTGGATCATTTTTATGGCCCTCCTCTGGACTCAGTCTAACAACTCCGTGCCATTCTTATGGGAACACCAGCACTGTACACAGTATTTGAAGTGAGGTCTCACCAGAGCACAGTAAAGAGGAAGAATCACCTTGCTTTACCTGTTGGCCACATATGTAACAGATTAATTTGATCTGAGTTTTGTTTAAAATTTGGAGGTAAAATATACATGTAAAAATACTTAGATTTATTTCAGCTTCTTGTAGCCTCTAATTTAATAATACCTTGATATATTTTTGACACTTTTAAAAAATCAGCTGTGGACTTCAGCTTTGGATCTGGATATTAAAAAAATATAATTTCTTTTTAAAAAATATTTTACCTACTCTTATTCTATAAAAAAAATTCTTGTTGATAAGTGAAAATACAAACTCTGCACTGTTGTTGCTTTTGAAGTAATACAACAAGCTGGATTTCATGAAGTTCTGAGGAATAAAATCCATGCAGCTAAACTGTCAATATCCAAAGATCTGTATTATATAAAGAAAAAGTGGGAAATAATTTTGTTTAGTTCTTGAGATTTGAGTGAGACCTCTTAAAAAGTGAGTACATCTTAAGAAAGAAAATGGAATTATAATGTTACATATTCTGTGCTGTTTGAAGTAATACTTTGCTTGCTAATGAGAAATAAAAAGTATCTTCAATTGCGCTATGCACAGATGCAGGCACATGAATTATTTAGAGAGTAAACAAACAGATCAGTTTGCAAGTAGCAACACAGGTTTTTCTGTCTGTGAGAAAAGCTCATACAGCAGACTGTATATTCAACTTAACATGTTAGTGGAAATCATGTTTGCTTTTGCAGATGAGGAAGACTAAGAGATGTGATATATTAGGCGAAATAATTCATAAGGGTAAAAGAAGCTAAAATATCCACCAGTGCATTCTCTTGGTTTTCTCTGGCCCTTCTTTTTCTCTAGCAAGAAAATATAAACAAAGTAGTGCCTCCTTCTAGTTTGCAGCAAATCTAAAATTGGATTATTAATGTACCCATTTCCAATCTCAGCTAAATAATATTTAAACACATATATACTTATTATATTTAGTAAAAATACTATGAGATTAAAAACTACGAGAAGCATAAAATGATAGACAAGAAAGGCTTTTGAGGGAACAAGTTTTTTCATATCTGCATGAGACAGATTACAACAATATTCAAACATATCCAAAAGGCATCAAATACAGTAAATTCCTACGTAGCTTGGACATACAGACCAATGAAGAAAACAAAAGGTGTAAAATGTGTTAGCAAACATTTTAAATTACCCCAAATGGACTCTAGAATGAGAAAGAACCCAGTAACAGAATGACCATATTTCTTTTAGGAAAAGGCTCCAGGTGCTGATGGCTCTTCATAACAACCCACTAACACCAACCTAACTATGACTCCTATGACATTTCAGGACAGCAGAATGAAGAGCAGGGTAGGAGGGTAGAAAAGGAAGGAGGGAAGAAAAAACAATTTCCCTATATAACAATTTTACCTCCATTCTCATTCTTTCATTTTCTGTAACAATTAGATCTGGATTAATTATTATGACATCTGTAAGATTTCACTTAAAACAGATTTTGGACTTTAGGTACATATAAACTCTGTTGCTCCTTCAACCACAAACAAGATTTTGAGCATAACAAAAATAGCTATTTTGAGCATATCAGTTTAGATTATGACGATGACTTTCTAAAAAATGGAACAGTTGGCATGATAGTATAGTGCCTAGTAGATCAATATGCTTTTTGAGATAGGCATTTCAAATATAAAGGGGCAAAATGATTTCATCACTCTCTAAATGTTCATGAAACCAATTACCAATAAGTAGCCTGAGGCTTGCTGCGAGGAATACTTTTTCTTACTATGGCATCTGACAGTGTCATGTCTCAAGGTTAAATTGTGAAATATGTTAGGAAAGGTGTACAGTAAATTGTTACTGGTCACCTTCTTCATCATATTAATCTTTTGCTGTGCCTTGGTGAAATGAGGATGCTGCTTGACTTATCTGACACTGATGTTTGAAGGACTCTGCAATATTGAAACAATAATCTCTATATAAATCATTGCAGAGAATTGCATCTCAGTGTTTTCATTCTTAGCCACAGAAGGCATATGTGGAGATCTGGCATTGTTTCTGTGCATGTCAGTGGATATTTTGACTTTATGTAACATAAAACTGCAATTAGGAACGTAAAACATGGAAGCATAAAATTATGAATACCGTGGTGAAAGAAAATTATATATGATATGATATGATATGATATGATATGATATGATATGATATGATATGATATGATATGATATGACATGATATTATATGACATGATATGACAGGTAATTGGTACATATGTTCTGCTTCTGGGAGTTGGTTTATTATTGTTAAAAATGAAAAACTGTATATCACAGGAATAATTACTTTATTGTATTCAGTTTACATACTTTACTGAAAAATAATTTTTTTTTTAAATGGAAATTAAAAAAAAAAGAAAAACAACAAAAACCAACCAACCAACAAAACTAAACCAAATAGTCAATTTTGTCTCATTTTATTTGTGTATTTGTGAGTGTGTTAAAATACTGTGTTACTGTCATGGCCAGAAGTTACAGGGTGCTTTGTGACCCTGAGTGGGCATGTCTCCAGAAAAGAGCACGATTTCAGTTATCTTGCATCCATTTTAGAGCAGACACATACAATATTTCCTTTTCTTAAGACACGATTACAATCCTGTAAAAATACATTCTAAAAAGTACAAGAACATTGACATTGTGAAGGAGGACAGTGGAGTGCTTATATTAGAGAGCTCTTGTGTGACATCACTTTTACTGGTTTTCAGAGATTCTGTAATCTGCTGTGTACTTGTTTAAATATCTACCATCTCTACTACAAGAAAAAAAAAAATAATATCTTAATAGGGACTTAAGACTCAGAGAACTCAGATTAATATTTTACTGGCATGCTTGAATAACAATTATCTTTATATATGTTTGATTATCCTGAAGGAATAACTTTTTAATTTCGTCATTTGGACTTGATTGTCTGGAGCATTGTTTTTTCTGACACACCTTTCTGGAGCAGACATGATAATAAGTGGAAACTGATGTGTAATTATTGAGATGTCATTCTCAGAAATTAAGAATATAAATTAAACATAAATATATTTGTGTTCAACAGGAGTTTAACCTGAGAATATTATGATTCAAAGTATATGCATTATATAGGTGTGTTATATGTATTTCTAGGTATGTGTTATGCTATTAAGACATAATCTATTATTTATTCCATATATAAAGTAACAAGTAAACATTCACGAAATAAATATTATTATTGCAGTGATATGGGCTGCATACCTCACTATAGTTACAGTAATGCCTTCTACACAATGGGTTTTTTTAATCTGTACTTGAATTTTAGAGATATTCCTCTACTGAAACCAGAAAACTATTCAGTGTTAGAACAAGGCTCAGTGCTTCTCCTCAAAAGTAAGAAATCATGTAAAGTTAGTAATCTAGTTATTCTATGGCCAATGCATTATTTTCTGCTTTTGTATTTCATGCATTGTTTTCTTGTCCATACTACAGACAGTACCATCTTTTTACACAGTGTACCATGACTTTTGAAGAATACATCTGAAACAAACAAACAGACTTGTGTGGTCACCATCTTCAAAAAGAGTGCTTCAAAACATGAGAGGAGAATGAAGAAACACTTGAAAGTGGAGGATCATCTGGAATGGATGAAGGAAACTAAAGGCAGTAAAGAGTGAGGAAGAAATTTAGGGGAGAAAGAGAAACAAAACCAGAGAGCAAATAACTACAGTCTGATCTATCAGACACTACTGAACATATATTCAGAATGAATGTATATATTAGTCAGTGATACAAGACCTTCACTTTTATGTGCATGCAAACTAAAATTATATCTAAACTATGCATGTGCCAGAACTCCTTTCATCTCTTCCTCTTTCTTCCCCCTTAGATCTCTATTTCACTTAAAATATTATTTAGTGTACAAGACATGGAGTTACTACAGCACACCCTGGCCCGGTTTCTGAGCTGCATAAGCAAAAAATCAGGGAATCTATAGTTCTTCAACTCTCCCTTGTAGCTGATGTGGTTTTAGCTTGATCCATCCATTGTGGCCTTACAGAAGAATGTTTGTGCTGTTAATGTTATCAGGGGCAAAAATAGTAAAATGTTAAAGTTATACTAACTGTTCAGATACAGTAATTTGTTCAATTATTTTTTGTGTCAACATTAGAGCAAAACATATATATTTACATATATATTTATGAATATTTATAAGATTATTGATTCAATGGAAATTAGATTTGAAATCATTAAGATTTGTTCTACAGAGTCCTCTACTTCGTTATGAAATAGAGGTAGATGAGTATTTGATACCATTCTGATGTAACGTCAGCTTTAAAATGAAAATACTGTCTAGAGAAGAGTATTGTGGGACTCCTCCATTTATAAGATGAAACGTTGTAGCCCCTGTGTCTTAATCTGTAAAAGTTTCTAATTTTGAATTCCAGTTGTTACTAACGTATGGCTACAGTTTCAGTGTAAGACTTTGAAGGAAGGAAATTAAGAATGTGATTAATAGGTTCTAAAATAATGAGAAGGATGTAAAATTTATGAGATTTTCCTGTTGCGATTTTTAATCAAATAGCAGAAGAGGAAATGGAGGAGACAAGACAAAAAAAAAAACAAACCACCAAAAAACCCCAAAAACCAAGACCAAAAAAACCCACACAACAGCAACAAAAAAACACTGGTAGGTTTAATAAAAAACAGTAGTAGAAAGCAAGTATAAATTGTTTTTCACTCTGTAAAAAGAGATGTGATAAACAAATTAAAGCAGGTGAAAAACAAATCAGAGCAGGTCTTTGTTCTGGAGCACTCCAAATTCCTTCCTTCTCCCTTTTCTTGCAGGTTTGAATGAGGAGAAAATGAAGGCGTGAAAACTGCTTTCTCCCCCCACCTTGGGGGCTTGAAGGGGGAACAGCAAAAAGCACCTTTCCACACATGTGCTGACCCATGTGGAAGCCCATGCTGGGAATCGGGTTGGTGGTTGGTTGGGTCTTTGTGCCCAGTATAAATTGACAAATGGACACTTTGTCTAGAAAAACATGAATGGAGGAAGGGAGAAGGTGTGTGGTTCCCGCCTTAAAGAGTCCTCTGCCTTGACAGAGCTCCCACTTTGGATCATCCTCACTTTTGGAGGGCTCCTGCCTTTTTACACGGCTCTTGGTTTTGCACCGTCCCTGTCTTTGGATGGTTCTCCCCACTTTTGCACCACTCTGTGCAAACTTGCAAGCTTGGCCATCACATTACTCCTTAAATGAAGAGTAATTTCTGTCCTCCAGTCCTGGATAGCTCATGGTCTCAAACTGAGACAGTGTAAAAGGCCTCCTGTCAGCAACAAATCTAATACATCGGATCAATTCGTAGCTCTTACTCTTTTAATTTTTTGTGCATGAAAAAATCAACAGACCAAACAGTGTAGGCCATGAACACCAGGCCAGACAAGTGTGATATCAAACCAGGTGTGAAGCAGACGCTCACAGTTTTGCCTGTAAAATTCTGCCTTGCTATAATTTACCTTTGAAATAAAGCTCTGAATGCTCTGAAATCTGGTGTTCCGTGAGTCTGAGTGTTAATGCTTTCAAAGTCTACAAATTAAATGTAGGCCTGTTCACATACCATAGCTATAAGACCTTTGGGTATTATTGTAATTTTCATACCTATATTCATTGTTCTCAAATCTTAGTTGCAAATTTGTAAGTGAAATAGCAGCTTCAATTGTTTTGCCAAAGACTACAGAGAGAATTACTTTCAAAGTTTAATAAAAAATACAGAAATTCCTAACTACAATTCCTGTTTGTTTAATATAAGATACAATAAAAACTAATGCTATAGTTGAAAAATGCTCAAAATTAAAAAAGGGAAGCTGATAGGCTCAAGTAGAGTACATTGAAGTTATGAAAACTTCTATTTGATTTATATACCCATTATATCTTCTAATAAAGTCTTTAATAAGTCATGCTAAAATGAGAATAAAACAAAACCAGTAACAGTAATGGAAAACCAGAAACATGATAATGTGGCTATTATGTTATGAAATGTACTTAGGAGAATTGAACCTTGGAAGTTCTTATGGTCTTTGGTTGGTTGATTGGTTTTAGTTACAAAAAAGCAGCATCAGGAAATATAAAAAGCAAATGAAAAATGACAAAATCAATGCTAACAAAAAAACACCCATTGTTACATAATGTTGTCCTGTCTTCAAGAGGGATAATAACAGGTAGCAACATAGACTTTCATGGTAAGTACTTTGTTTTGTGATTTATAACACTCGTATACGGTTTCTGTACATTTCAAAATTGAGTATGAAGGAACAGTTTCTGTAGGAAACTGAGGCACAAAAGCTTATGCTAGTTTCAGAAACTTAGCTATTACCAAAGTAATTGAATATATATAGAGTACAAATTAAAAATCACCGTTTTCTGCAAAACTGAGGAATCAGGACCTACTTCAAATAATAGAATAAAATAAAAATAAACCAAATCAAACCAAACTAAACTAAACTAAACTAAAATATTTCACTTGGAAAAGACCTACATTAGTCATATAGTCCAACCGCCTGACTAATTCATGGCTGACCAGAAGTTAAATTATGTTATTAACAGCATTGACCAAATGCCTCTTAATACTGACAGGCTTGCTCTCTCACCTCACTCTCTAGGAAACCTCTTCTAGTGTGACCACCATCTTGGTACAGAAATGCCTCCTAAGCACTAAAGCGCCTAAAATTTCTCAAGACCTTTGACATGATCCGTTACAACATCCTTCTCTCTGAGTAGTATTTACACTTTTTTTTCTTTTTTTTTTTTTTTTTGATGGACTGTTCAGTGAATGAGGAATTGGATGATTGCATCCAGAGGGTAGTGAACCTCAACAACACCAAGGGTAAGCTGCATATGGTTTGGAGAAATCCTGACTATCAATACAGACTGAGAAATGATGGAATTGAGAATAGCCCTGTGAATTAGGACTTGAGGGTACTGGTGAATCAAAAACTGGATGTAAACTGAAAATACACACTAGTCCAGAAAGCCAGATACATCCTGGGCTGTACCAAAAGAAGTGTGGCTAACAGGTCAAGGGAGGTGATCCTTTGCTGTACTCTGATTTGATCTGATCTGTGTCCAGCTCTGGCATCCTCAGTGTAAGAATGATAACAGACCTCTTGGTTTGGGTCCAGAGAAGGTCCACCAAAAAAAGGTCAGAGGGATAGAAATGGAATACCTCTTCTGCGAGGAAAGGCTGAGAGAGCTGGGGTTGTTCAGCCTGGAGAAGATTCTGGAAAGAACTCATTGCAGCTTTTTAGTAAGGCTCATTGCAATAGGACAAGAGACAATGGCTTCAAGTTAAAAGAAGATAGATTTAGGATAGATATAATAATTGTTTTATTATGAGGGTGGTGAGACAATGGAACAGGCTGTCCAGAGGTGCAACAGATGCCTCATCCCTTGAACCATTCAAAGTCAGATTGCACAAGAATATGAGTAATATGGTCTAGTTAAAGATGTCTCTGCTTCTTACAGGGGAGAGATGGACTAAATTACTTTTAAAGATTCCCCAGCAACCTATATCATTCTATGATTCTAATGGCCTGTCTAAACTTCCCCTATTGGAGCTTTGAACTATTCTTACCTGTCCTGTTGGTAAATTCCATGGAGAACAGATCAGCATCTCCCTTTCCATTTCCCCTCCTCAGGAAGCATAGAGAGCAATGAGGTGACCCTTCAGTCTCCTTTTCTCCAAACTAGACAAAGTCAGACAAGTCTCAACTGCTTCAGTATATATATAATTATCACACTATGCCAGGCAAATGAAAAAGCAAAGCCCCAAAATACATTGCTAAAGGAGTGTGAAGTTCTTATTTTACGCTGTTACCTTCTGCTGGATTCAGTACTGTGTAGTAACAAGCTTTACAACAACTCTCCTTTCACACCATGGTAAGTAAATACATGTTTACGAGGACTGAACAGAAGGTAGGTAGATGTAATATAAGAATTTTCCTGTGTGTCAAATGTGACACTACTGTACACTACTTCACAGAATCACGCTTATTCAATGGGCCATAGAAATGGTCCTGTCTATCTAAAGTAAAAAGGGGATTTTTGTTGGTGGTTTGTTTTGGGGGTTTTTTTGTTTTGTTTTTCTTTGTTTGGTTTGTTTGGTTTTTTTCCGTGTATGTGTTTTTAGTGTGCGTTTTCATTTGGTTGGTTGTTTTGGTTGTTTTGGAGATTTTTATCTTTCTTTGTTTTGTTTTGGTTGGTTGGTTTGGTTTGGCTTGGTTTAGTTTTGTTTGTTTGTTTGTTTTTTCCTGACCCTCTGGATAGTCAAATCATGCGTAAAGATCGGGGTCCCAAAGCTTTTGAACTGGTTGGAAATAAGGCAATAAGGACTACTGTATGGGCATAGTTTATTTTGTTCCCAAAATTAATTTCTTCTTGGGAAAATAACAGAAGAGTGGCAAGGAGAATTGTAAACACTCTCAACTGGCTTGTAGCTGGGGTGTAGAAAAATACACATATGATACTAATTGTTGTTTAGTCTTGTGTACTTGACAAGCAGAACCTCTGTGTTCAGATAACACAGGCTTGTGACAGACACAGAGGCCTATGTTAACCTGTTGAACATGCTTGTGAATCCTGCCTTACTGTGAGATAGATCAAAGCACAGAGCAAAATTATGTCTGTGTGAATCTCTGAAATACAAGCCAAAACATCAGGTTCAGTGATCGTCTAACAAGGACCTAGATTCAAGGTGCCTGCATATTGCTCTGCCTGTGTGCCCCTGCACAGGTGCTGCTTTGAGGATTCCCCAGTTCACGAGGTAATGGCGTTTAGTACTTTGGCCTACGAAAAATAATCTCAAAATGTTATATAGCAAGCAAAAAAAAAAAAAAAACACCAAAATCCAAACCAACCAACCAACCAAAACAAAAAAAAACCCCAAACCCGAACCACCCAACACTCAGCCAATAAAACACTTAAATTATTATAATAAAAATAAAGCATGATTGCTATTGCTAATACTTTATTAGTTGTACAATAGAGAATGAATATCATTGTGCTAGAAGTCTTTAGTCACCACAGGCTACCTTTTTGTTGTTGAGCATGAAATGGTTGTTAAATGATACAAATTCAAAGGCACACCATTAGACTTGGTGAAACTATTTCTTCAGGTTGTGTGGCACAGTAAAACGGCACAGGCAAGCGAGGTGGTATCACAGGAGACCTCTGTTAGCTGCTTTTTAACATGAGAATGTGCCATTTCCAGCAACATTGCTCAAGTAATGTTTGATTCTATTTTGATATGATTCTGTATGATGTTTTTGTAAGACTAAAATGTAACTCCTTTTGATATATTCTGTGTTTCCTGAAATATACATTAGAAGCAGTAAGTGATGGCACAGAAGTATCCCCGGGGAAACTGCTCTTAAAATATTTAACATTACCTGCCAAGAATACCTCTACTCTATTTTAGGATTGCCAGTCATTACTGTACAATAATGTTAAAAAAATACATACACACATTTCATTTGCAGTCATTCTTTCATTAAAAAAAAAAATCCTCATTTTTTATACAAAATGTGTCTAAAAATATGTTTAGTCTATAAAGTTAGTTATTGTATCTGTTTGCAACCCTAGTACTACCTTTATGTTCCCTGGCTCAATAATTGTTTGAAGAGTTACTCAGATCAGAGTAGAAGATAAATGGTGCTCAGACAGGAGCAGTGGCTATTGCAATTATTTCAAGTACTGTTTTGTTGTGATGAACTGGTTTTGTCAAAAAAAATCCCTATTTGTTTTCAGATCATTTTTAAAAAATAAAATAAAAAAAGTTAAGAAAAGTTAAAGGTACAAAGTTATAGTTCTCTCAGTTTAAAATTTTATCTGGGTGATCTATACTTCAAGACTCATGCTTCTTTCAGGTGTGTTGGCAAAATACAAAATTTCAGAGGTTTTACCTTCTTTTTTTCTTTTCTAAGATGCTGACGGAAAAGGCAATAACAAAGTTCTTTCCATCCATGATAATAGTCCAGAAGGAAAAACAAAACAAAACAAAACAAAACAAAACAAAACTCAAATTTCACAATAAAAGTATCAATGTGGAAATGAAGAAGGTTTTTTAAACTTTTCTGTCTCCTGATACATTTTTAATGCCATTCATAATGAGTCCTTCTACACCTATTTTACTGTATTCCCAGCAAACCTCAATCCCACAGTATTTATTGTGGTGTATATATTTTATATATGAACAATACTGTTGTTTTGATCATTTATTTACGTTAAGCAGTGGCCATTATAGTAAAGTGTAGCATCTGTGGTTCCACTTCTGGTGCAGAGATGAAGTGATTACAGAATTATGAGCCAACCATGCTCAGGGGTATTACAAAACATGAAATACAACAAAGTTCAGTAAGTTCTTCTGATTTTACGGAGATGTGTTTATCTCACAGGAGCTACATCTTGTAGTTACCAGATGTTTCATAATAACAGCAACTCTGGATTTGCTTCATTGTTGAAACAAGAAGCTTTTTACTGCTGAGAGAAAGCTTGGCATTTTCTCTGCTGGATGAAGATGAAATTGGCAATTTGGAGCAGCAGTTTCAACTGAGCTACATGGTTACATTGATTAATCTACTGAGTTACAGTGT
This sequence comes from Eubucco bourcierii, assembly GCA_013396675.1. Lineage (NCBI taxonomy): Eukaryota > Metazoa > Chordata > Aves > Piciformes > Ramphastidae > Eubucco > Eubucco bourcierii. The sequence goes on from VWZE01024913.1 coordinate 116,969, forward strand.
TAACCTAACAATTTGGGCTCCGTCTTAGAAGTTTTCTAATCTGTGCCATATGTCTGAGCTTAATAAACATTTTCTTTAATTCCATCTACAACAAAGATTATTTCACAAAAGAAACAATCCTGACCTTTCTCTAAGACATTGGATATTTGACAACTTGATTTTCTAAGCAAAGTCAGATTTTTATTAATATAATGCCAAGATTAATCATCCATCTAAAGCTGCAATAGCTCAGATGGTATGGATTCTGACACTGGACCTAAATAAAGCAGTTGTTCATGAAGGAAGAAGTTATGTTAACATGAATAAAGCACTTGGAATTGTGTTCAAACATGTTCAGGGACAGCTTCTGTGATTATTATTCGTTTTGGATGACCTTTTTTTCTGTTTTATAAGTCCATTGAGATCATGCTGTCTAGGATGAGTCAAATTTGACCATAGGAAAGGACAGGATGTTTACAGAAATGAGCACATTCATCTGGAAGGATCTCCTAAACATGCAAGTTAAACATACTCTGTTAAAGCAGGTAACAGACAGACAGAGATGGTGCTAGGTGCATGCTATTTTTCAGAGGCAAGATTATCACCTCCCCACAGGAATTTTGCTCTATGAATTGTAATCTCAATGAAAATGTTTACATAGAATCATAGAATGGTAAGGTTGGAAGGGACCTCAAGGATCATCTAGTTCCAACCCCCTGCCATAGGCAGGGACACCTCCCACTAGTACAGGTTACTCAAGGCCTCATCCAATCTGGCCTTGAACACATCCAGGGAGGGAGCAGCCACAACCTCCCTGGGCAACCTGTTCCAGTGTCTCACCACCCTCACTGGAAAGAACTTCCTCCTAACATCCAGTCTAAATCTCCCCTCTGCCAGTTTAAGCCCATTGCCCCTTGTCCTGTCATTGCAGGACCTTGTAAATAATCCTTCCCCAGCCTTCCTGTAGGCCCCCTTCAGATACTGGAAGGCTACTATCAGGTCCCCTCGAAGCCTTCTCTTCTCCAGGCTGAAGAGCCCCAACTCCCTCAGCCTGTCCTCATAGGAGAGCTGCTCCAGCCCTCTGATCATCTTTGTGGCCCTCCTCTGGACCCGCTCCAACACTTCCATGTCCTTCCTGTGCTGAGGGTTCCAGAACTGCACACAGTACTCCAGGTGGGGTCTGACAAGAGCAGAAAAGTATTGGTACTTTTTCAAAAAAGTATTGGTAATTAGCTATTTATATAGAATCATAGAATCATAGAATAGTAAGGTTGGAAGGGACCTCAAGGATCATCTAGTTCCACCCCCCTGCCATAGGCAGGGACACCTCCCACTAGTACAGGTTACTCAAGGCCTCATCCAATCTGGCCTTGAACACATCCAGGGAGGGAGCATCCACAACCTCCCTGGGCAACCTGTTCCAGTGCCTCACCACCCTTACTGTAAAGAACTTCCTCCTAACATATGTGTGTGTGTGTGTGTGCGTATACATATATAGATATATTTATATCTATATATGACATTTTGTAAAATATCAAAACAAAAAAAGACAAAAAATTGCATTGCCTTGCTCTGATGAAATGTTATACATGTAAAAATTCTTATCCAGTCATAAGCAAAGAAATCCTTCAGCTGAAACTAGCAAGTATTTGCTCTATAATGTACTATCTTAAGTGTGTCAGGAGAATCAGGAATTTTAAAAGATTTAAATAATGTTATAAGAGAAATCAGGCATGTAAATTATTAATATTAATAGGATTAGTCTAGACCTTCAGCAAGCTTCCTAGACTGCCACAGAGATAATGCAATTTATACTGCCTGAAGAGTGGGTCTGATGCTGTGTTTGAATTATGTAAAAAAATTCTACTGTTTACAATTAAATGATTGAAATGTAAGCTGTCTCTTTATTTTGAAGTGTAGTAAGGGATTCCTTTTATGTATAACTTTATTAGCAACTGTTCTTTAATTGTCACTTAATGTTAAATGTATTGAATTGGCTTCTAACCAATGAGTTCTAGTAAGGGTTTGCATTTTTTTTCTTTCACTCTTTAGTTAGTGGCAATAAGGTAAAAATTAATTTATGGACTATGTATTTCTTTATCCTGAAGGAAAATCAGCAACTCAAGATTGTGAACATTCTGTCTTTAAAACAAAACAAAGGAAAAAAACCCCTACAAATTCACAAATAAATATTTTAAGTTTTACATTGATTTGATCATAGATCTTGAATTTATTGAAAATGGTATAATTAATTTATCTCAAAAGAAGTTCATTGATGCACAATAAAGGAGAGTGTAATTCAACAGCAAATCTTTCCTCTTTTTTTGGTTACTAGTCTTATATTTGGTATTTTTCCTCAAAATTCTATGTATAAGTGTTAAAAGAAACCTAACCTGGACATTCAGTTGAGTCTCTGATGAATTAAGGCTAGTCATGTCATATATTTAGGTTGTAGGAACATATTTAAGTACATATTTCTAAGTACTGTTTCTTTTTATAGTCAATGAAGTGAAACGTGCTTTTGGAGAAAGACTCCGTTGAGTAGTGTTCTGAATTAGAACAGATGAACTGTGCTTTAAAGGTACCTATTTCTCTGTATTAATATTGAAGCTAGCCTTAAAGGATCTTGTCCAGCTCCAGATAACTATATTGATACTAACTAAGTCTGGCAAGATATATTTACATCTGAAAGCATCCCACTAATTTTATAAACCAGAACGGAAAAGAAGAGGCTCCACATAGCTGTTTCTCTGCCTCTATAGAGGAAGTTGGCTTGGAAATATCTGAAACTTCATTAATCCTTTATTTTCTACCAGCATCATTCTGCATACTCAAAGTATAGTCTTTTGAACTTGATAAATCTTTTTTTTATTATTATTAGTAAAAAATATGCCTAATTGAAAATATACCTCAAACTTTTCTCTGATTCTTTATAGTTCACAATATTGTCTACATAGAAAGAAGATCAGAGAGTTTTGTCAGCTGAATATGGCACCTTACCAAAAGCCTTAATATCCTGTCATAGCTGTAACATTAACAGTTTGTTTCATGACTTCATAGAGGTGATTTTTGGCAATAAAGAAGAAAAGTCTTTGAAAAGCCAATAGTCTTTTTTTAACTGAACTTCATAGACATTTTTAGTAAAGAGTAGCTGTTATATCTACCTAAATTTGCTTGACCTTATAGCATTTTTTGGGATAAGTATATTCTACCCACATCCAGAGTGAGATAGTTGTCATCAGAAAAATCTCCCCTGTAGTAAACGTACTTCTCTTGGAGTCAGCAGAGACCTGTTGACTTAAAATGCTGCAAGTCAGTTATGTCATTGGAAAGCCAGCCATTTCTAGCATGAGGCTCTTGCAGTGGTGTAACACAACTATTTAGGTACTGAGGAGTAGAAGGTCAGAGGTTTTACTATTTCAAATACTTTCTTCAGTAAAAAGATAGTCAGTACATTCATCTTCTTTTCTAGATAACTGACTCATCTGACTTTAAAATTTAGGGTTTACTCAACAGTGTTGCATTGTTTCTAATTTACTTAAGAAACTTACAAGACATCCCACCTCTGTGGCACTGCTGCCATCTCCTGCTCCCCTAGGCATCACTTAGAAATGATATGTCATTGGTAAGAACAAATTTTGCTCTAGAATTTCTTCTTGGATTTTTTTCCATATATTTAACAAATTATTTAACATCAATAGAAACATTAAAAACATAGTCATTATTTATGTAATAATAAATGTTAATGAAAATATTTGTCAAAAGGGTTTAGAAAATTGCACACCATTTGTCCCTGACATACTCTGTGTTCCAAAGCTGTGCTGTCTGTAAAATATAAAATGAAACAATAAACAAACAAACAAATAAATATAACAAAAAAACCCCAAACTTTGGAGATATGCTAACACAAATGGAAAATTGACAATTAAATAGCTACTGAGCATGACCTAAAACTGTAGGTAAGGACACAGGGGAGTCATGTTCCTTGATTGATGGAGTCCACATTTTCATTAAACTCTGAAACAAGTAGTTCATCCCTAAGCACAAACCCAGAAGGACATGGAAAGACAAATGTAAAGTAAGGAGATACAAATCTTCGAGCAGGCCAAATATCCAAGGATTTGAAAGGACAGCTATTTATATTATTTGAATAGCCAAAATTTATTGAAAGGAAGAAATAAGAACCCAAGGAAAATGAGGTCTGTATACCTCAAACTTTTGAAAGCAGTAAAAGAAAGCTATCTGGACATCAGTCAGATTGATGTGTGAATTTTATTTTATTTACTTTTTCTAAAGAAAAAAATAAAGGATATCTTCTGAGGATGTCACGTCCTTTTATGTACAGCACATGTTACATAATGATGGGTAAAATGTAGAGCTTTCTTGGCCTTGTTATGGTGATGAAAATTCTTTGTTCACACTTTATCAAATGATAAAGCTGGTGTCTTGGATCCATATTTCCAAAATTAAACATGTATAAAAAAAGGTATCCATAATCAGATTACTCACAAGAGGCTCTCTTTAGAGTTAATAGTACTCTAGGGAATAATTAATTTCATTTGAAGGGAGGTCAAGTAAAATATTCCCTAAAAGTATCTGTTGCTTGTCAGCACACAAGGCAGGACATCTTGCTTGGTATCAGGCATGCATACTGTAAGTGCTTGAAATCAAATTAAATTAATCTTGTGCAATTGTGCATATTGCCCTTAAGTGCTCTATTACGGCTTCTCCATATTTTTTTCAGACATCAGCAGTTCTGTTCCTTGAAACACCTATCATTCAGCCCAATTTTTTTTTCAGAATCAGTTAGAGATTTCACTACCTCATCTTTGTTGATTTACTTCTCCTGGTACAGCTGCCCAGAGTCTCTTTCTCCAGTTTAGTGGAAGTCAGTCAAGCTTGAGAAAACTTCTCAAAATTTTTCTGCTGATGGATTTTTTTTCTGTTGGCTGTTAACTATCCATTGCTATTCCTATGTTGCTAAGTCACTTTAAGAATTTTATTGTTACTTCATATGTTTGAAATAAGCACTCTCAAATAATTTCCAGGGTGAAAAACTCATAAAAAATAGGTAATGGTCTTTCTTAGGCAGAATGGACTTCATGAGATCATTGTATTTATAATCTTATTAAAAATTTAAATTTTATTGGGTAATAGAACAGGTTTCATTCCTGCAAAAGCTCTGAGATGGTACCATTGTAATCTCACTCTTCAGTAAAATGTCCTACTTTCAATTTTGCACTGAGACATTAATGACTAAATTAGAAAATCTCTTCATAGCATTGCCAGAGATTTACCTTCTGATGCAGATAAAAATCACAGAGGGTGGGATTACCTGAGTTAGATTAAATGGGTTCTCTTCCCATGAAGTGAGAGAAATAACTGCTTTAGAACTCAACTTGCCTGACCTAATTAAGACATCTGAATATTTTAGAATAAGATTAAATCTGAGGTACCTAACTTTAACATCACTGCTGCAATGCGGACAGCTTATAAAGAGAACCTATCTATATCAAAACTCCAAGATAGCTAGCTCAGATACAGCCATCTAAAGGTAGTTGGGATGAATGCCACTGCTTGTGCCTTCCTTTACTCATTTTTAAGACTTGGTATATGTGCAATTACAGAGACAGAGATTTTAGAGATCATCACTAGAGAACCAGTGTAATACAAATTGCTAAGTGTTGTGGTTAGGTATAAAATATATATTTTTCCTTCCAGGACACATTACTTCCTTCTTTCATTTTTCTACCATCTTCACAAATTGAACTTCCATTATGCTATGTTTTTACTAATTTTAAAAGACTTTTTAATTTTCTCTTTACACAGAGAAAGTCCATCATTATGCCTATGTGCCTTAATTTTCAATCTTCATTTATGTAAAAGGACTCACTCTAAATGCATCAAGGCTGATCCTTCATATATGTAAAAAATAAAATATTCCTGTACTTGAGATTTACACAGATAAATATTTAATCTTTTTGAAAACTTCGAGAAAAAAAAAAAGTAAAATGTTTATTCTTTTACTGAAAGCTCAAAGATTAAGAAATCCATTGAGCATATTGTAGTTCCAAGTGACTTTTCTGTTCATGTATTGTAACCCACAAAATGTAAATTTGAGTATGGAAAATAATTACATTAATGTATAAAGTGTTAAAAAGCAAGATAGGTTTTAAAAGCCTCTTGAAGAATTAGACATTAACCTTTGTGTGCCTTAAAAATACTCACTAGAATTTTGCTGATGAGTCTTATTTGCGTCTAAGTCAATAATAATTTTTTTTAAAATGAACATTACTTTAACAGAAATTAGCATATCATGTACCAATAAAAGGAAATAAATACCCCACTGATTGCCTTCTGCCTTTTGGTGTTTAGTTATCACATTCTGTCTCTTCATTCAGCAGGGCATAATGGAATAGTTTATTTCTTATGTAATTAAAGTCACAGCTGTTCCCACTTATTGGATTGCTTTAACCCACAAAGTGTGTGAAAGGGATGATTCTCCATTTTAAAATGTAGTCTTAAAGTTCTTCACAGTAATGCTGAGAGAAAAAAAAAAAAAAGGATCTTTCTTAATGAGGTCCCTCAACAGTGTCTTAATTACATTCACATGATGATGATCATATAAGGGAAGACTTGCATTCATCCCTGGAGTAACCCCACTGTGTGGATGATTTTTCCCCACAACACTTTAGGACTATATTTTGTACTTCTATAGCAAACACAGCCTTACTGTTTTAATCTAAGTGCAGATTTTTCTTTGTAATGTGACATATTTATTTAAGCTAGGTAACGTACTACAATAACCTACTTTAATAATGTGTGAAGATAACAGATGCCAACCAATGTGTTATGGAGTGTAGCAAATAACTTAAGAGACTATTACTTCTTAGCTAAAACTAGTCCTTACAACCAAGCTGGAGAAGCCAGGATATGTACTGGGGAAGTATGAGAGGCAAGATCATATGATACCAAAGGTATCTGCAGAGTAACCACAGGTCTGACTTTAGCTAAATATAAACATTCACAAACTAAACAGACCCCAAGCATTACATCACTCTCAAAAATCTGGATAATGGCTAAAGGAAATTAATATATGAAATCAGGCAGCATACAATCATCATACTGTTGCCTCAGAATGAGTAGTTTAACTTGGAACACTTGGACCATCTGAGGGAAAAGCCATGTTTCGCTACAAACTACTGAATTATTATTTGTTTCCTCCTGCGATGGAGGATATTGATGTTGCAAGATAGGATTGATTTAAAAATTGTTTATTAGTGTTTATTAGTATTGATTATTAATTTTTATATGCAGGTTAGCGGCCACAATTTTTAATAACCATTTGTTCTTTGCAACAGCCATGAAAACATTACACATAGGATAAACAGAGTCTAGAACACTTAAGAAATACCTAGCAATAATACAAACATTAAACCACTAGAACTAGTTCTTGTGTTTAATTGTACTGCTTACCCACTAGATGGACTTGGGAAGCTCCTTTCTGCTAAGGCAGAAGGCATTTGGAATTAGATTTTTACAGAGTTTTACTAAAGAGGCTTTGAGTATTTACTCACAAAAATAATTTCCCATCTCCCAGGGCTAACTACAGTTTCTAGAGAGTACCCGAACACTTACAGGGAATTCTGTTGGTGTCTTGTCAGTCAGATCTTCCCAGGCTCTTACCAGGGGTGCTGGGAGAGAAGTAGATGGTCTCTGACCTGATTCTGGTTCCTCTTGGCTCCACACTTGGCACAGAAGCTTGCAGGTGTAGGTAGGATGTGTTGCAGATGTGGATACTGTCACAGTGTCATGCTGGCTAAGCAAGCCTATTGCATGAAGGCATTTAAGGCCTATTCCTAGGGTAAACTCGAGGCAGTTTCAGGTAGACAAACCCAAAGCATTATATAACAGAGGTAGCTTATAGCTTAGCAGACATAATGCTGCAGAGCATGGCAGGATGCAACGGCAGTAAGGCACAGTAAGGCAAATGCAATGTCAGCAGCACGTTGTGTTTACCTGCTCACCTCTTTTTAGCAATATAGACTGAGACTCATGCTTCTTTGGCTACAGAGCAGCCAATCAGACAGGAAGTTTACCAAGCTTAACCATATTAGGTAAGGTCAGGGCTTACTTTTATCTTTCAGGGCAGAACACAAACACGTGTATAAACGTTTGTGGGTACCCTGTAAACAAGTTTGGACAGACATAGAGGCACCAGGCCCTTTTGTCCCCTCTTCCCATGGTTGCTTCTCCCACCAGCAGAAGGAGGGAGAGCAGAAACCATGTCTGGCGAGCAAGACATGCTTAGGCCTAATTTGGCCTATTTTGGCCTTCTACAACATCTCCACAACAATCCTTCAGCCATTTACAGTTTCCTTTGAATCTTAAGACAAAGAATCTAATATCCATAGCTTTGACTGACTTCTCATGCATCTGAATTGCTTCAAAAACTTCTTTAAAAAATGAACACACACGCTTAAGACACACTCAGTCTTCCTACTGTCATCATCCATTCTTAGCCTGCTCCCGTAGAATGAATAATCATTGTGAAAAAGACTTGGAACACCCTAGTTGTTCACAAAAGCTTCTCAACCTCCTCTTCAACCCTGTGAAGATCACATTCTTCCCGGAGAAGACCTCAAGGTGCCATAAACATGATTATTTACAGCTTTATCCTGCTTGAAATAGACTGGAGGGACAGTTTTAGGATCCAGAGTGACACTGAAAAGGTAAGCATAACACAGAAAATAGTTTTTTTTTTAAAAAAAAATCATTTTATCTAACAATTTATCACAATTTGGAATATTATATTGCTTAAACACTAAGTAGGCTAACAACAATTCATGTTTCCATCTAAGTTACACATTCCCTTTCACCTGCAGCAAGACTTTGAGTATAACTTTGTCTCCAGTCTAGATGTTAGAAAGGTATTGTCTTGTGTTATTGAGAAACTGGCTGTTATAATTAGGGTTTTTTCCCACAATAAATAAGACCAGGATTCAGCCTGTTGACTTTTTTCTTCAGAATACCTAGGACATACATGATGCTAGGAAACCTCACAGAGCAAAAAGAATATACAATTATAAACAATAGCAGCAAACAAGCAAAGAAAAAAACACACAACCACAAACCCAGAGCAAACAGACAAACAAACCCAATTGCATTATTTATTTCTAGAGCAATACAGAATGTTGCATAATATTCTAAATAAAACACTAAAATCAACAGTAATTTAAAATTATTTAGGGAGACATGTCAACACATTAAAGATAGTTAGGTACTAAATTTGGGATAAATTAGGAGTACACTTAAGAACAGCATTCTTCAGGCATATTACTTAAGCTTTTGAATTAATTTTCGACTTAAATATTTTACCACACTTCATGTTTCTGTATCAAATCAAATCAAGACATCAATACTTTTTTTTCCTGCAAAATATTTATTTTTATAATTGAAGGATTTGTTTTGGGGTTTTGTGGTTGTTGTTTATTTTTTTTATACATATAAGAGGATGAGAGTAAGTACTTCTAAATATACACAAAAGAAAAAATCCACACCACTGCAGGGAAATGAGTGAGAAAGTGGGTGTGTAGTGCTTCATTGCCACGTAGGGCTAAACCATGACACAAGGACAAACAACCCCACAACAAAGCACAAGAAAATTCTCAGTCATGTCCATGAAAAACATAGGGAAAGTCTATGGGACCTAACCCATGCTGCTTTTAAAATATTGTATTATCGCTATTCCTATGATGTCATTGAAGAGGTAACACAGGGGATCTACAACATTTGCCTAAATATGAGTTAATTGGGTAACTTTTACTTTCTACAAGTGGTTATAGAAGTTATGATATCATTTTTTCTTCTATATGAAAAATATGGAAAGAAGTCAAGTAGTAAAGTATTTTCTTATCACTACGCACAACTTCATTAATTTTAATTTAGTCAAAGAGGATATAAATTTAATTCAGAATATATTTTTTTTCTTCCTTTTGCTTAACAGCATGACATGGAATCATTCAGGATAAAAGGCAAAAAAGAATCAGCTCATATCCCCTTAGTTTTATGTTTTAGGTTTTAGGTTAGTTTTGCAAGGCTAGCTAGATCCTATTTAATTACTTCAAATTATTATTTTACCTATGTACTTTTTTGGAAAAAAAGAAAAAAAATTTCTTATATACTTTCTCATAAAAATGATACATAACAAAGCATTTTCTGGGTATTTTCTGGGAAGAAACAACTAAAAAAGCATCAGGGCAACAGAGAAAATGCTCTCTGTTTCTCAGAAATGGATAGATATCCAACTCCTGAGATGTTTACCCAGACCATGTATTATGGAGGGTATTAATCATATCTGAGATAGGATTTTCCAAAATTAATATTGTTTATTAATTTTGATATTCAGGACTCTTGCTACCTGCCTGGTAACTTTTAATAATAATCAGGTTCTTCGCAACAGTCATGAAAACATTATATAAAGGATAAACAGAATCTGGATAACTTAAGAAATAACTACCAATAATATGAACATTGAACCATTAGAACTGGAAAGAGGAGTTCTTGCAGTCAATTATACCGCTTGTCCACTAGATGGACTCAGGAAGCTTCTTTCTGCTAAAGTAGAAGGTTTGGATTCGATAAGAGAATTTTGCAGAGGTTTGCTAAGAATTTGCTAGAGTCTTCTGAGTATTTATTCACAAATATTAATCGCTGGATTCCCCATGAATAACTTTACACAGCTTCACACAGCTTCACACAGTACCCAAACACCTGCAGGGAGTTCTGTCGGCATCTTGTCAGCTATTGACAGGCTTCTGATTTTCCCAGACACTAACAAGGATGCTGGGGAAGAGGCAGATGATCTCTGACCTGGTCTTGGCTCCTTTTGGATGATCCATGTCCCTTCCAGGACTCCCAGTCTTGGCAGAAGACTTACAGGCAGAATGTCTTACAGATACGCAGTCTCAGCATGATGCCACAATAGCTAAGCAAGCCTATCATGTGGAGGCATTTAAGGCCTGTTCATGGCAAACTTGAGCAAAGCGTTTTGCAGGTAGGCAAGCCCAAAGTATCATGGCTTGTTATTATGCAGCAGAGCTAGTTTATAGCTTAGCAGAGCATAATGCTGTAGAGTATGGCAGGATGCAACAGCAGTGAGGCAGAACACTGCCAGAAGCAGAGAGCACATCAAGGCAAAAGCAATGGCAGCAGCAGCGCATTGTATCTACCTGCTCATCTCTTTTTATCAATGTAGCCCAAGTCTACTGGGCCTTTGGACACAGATTAGCCAATCAGAAGGCACTTTGGCAAGCTTAACCATATTAGGTGAAGTCAGGGCATACTTTTACTTTTAAGGGCATGACGCAAACGTGTATAAACATGTGTGGGTACCCTGTAAACAAGTTTAGACAGATATGGAGGCACCAGACCCTTATTTCTTCCTTTCCTGCAGTTGCTTCTCCCAAGCAGCAAGAAGGAGGGAGAGCAGAAAACACGTATTATGGCCTTCCATGACACCATGTCTGACATGCCATTTTCCTTCACTCTGTCTTGATGTCTCATGGCACCTAGTTCTGGTGTAGTTATAAAAAACTACTATTTTAACTGGGAATCAGATATTTTCAGCAAGAAACCAAAGCAAACAACTTTACATTAATTGTAAGGAAGTTTTTATAAGAATTCTGTTTTAAATATTGATTGAAAGTATTTATATTTTATCTTAGTATCTTCTACAATTTTCCCTAGATGCTGAAGTACAGTCTATAAAACATTAACTTTTTTGAGTTGTAAATTCCATCTATATCTTCAGTTTGGACAGTATATACATGATTGTAGTTGGGATGATGGGCTTGAAGCACATTATAGATAATCAAATATTGTAAGTTAGTGTAAGTATTACGTTGCAACCTACATATTAATCCAAACAGCTACATATAAGGCCTTATCATAGCTTGCTTTCTGCTGTCTGCTATGCCTTACTCTGCACTTAAGCTTCTAAATGGCATGCATGTAGAAAAAAAATGTTCACCTAGAACAACTCCCTATGCCATGTTAATGACTCCTCTGTATCCTATATTGCCAGTAAAAGAATTAGTTAGCACCTGCTGAAGGTGAACAAAAGAACACAGGAACAGAGGAATTTGTATAGTACTTTACTGAATGTATTCTCCTTGAAAAGCACTATAAGAAGAAAGAGTTTTTATACTGGGAGGAGGGAGTTTTACTTTGCTTTCATTATGTAACCCTAGGTTTCTAGAGTTAATAATCTACATCCTTCCATTGAAAGTATGAAGATCTCAGAGAGCTTATCCTTTCCTCCCTCTTTTTTTTTTTTTTTTTTTTTTTTTTTAATTTTCATTCTTTCTTCTTCTTNTGTTATGAAAGAGGAAGATAGAAACCTAAATTACTTTTCACCTAGTTCACACAAAGACCAAATTCAGGGATGAAATAGAACTGAGGAAGTTGATGGAAAGAGTTTATTATTAATTATCAGAAAAGCAGATGGCTGTGAAGAACCTCCTAAAATCCAATGAACTTCAGCTTTAATCCTTTCCTGTCAGTTCTTGGCACATTGAATGAATGATTAAAAAAATAAATAAATAAATAAAGAGGGAAAATGAGAAGACAGAACTATAAGATGGGACAAGTGAAAAGAGTTGTGATACAACTGTAAATGGAGGTGAGAAAGAAGAAAAAAAAAAACCGTGGAAAACTAGAAAGACAGCCAAGATATTTGTAGTAAAAGGATCAAAGAATAAGTAGAAAGTGTTGAGAAGGTGAGAAATTATTGTGAGTATTTGGATAAAAAGCAGAATAAAATGACCTGTAACTGAATGGAGAAGTAAAACCATAGCCATTGAGAGGACAGGGATAGAGGAGTAGACAGCAATATAAAATCTTTAAAATAAGTAAATTAAGTAAGTCATTGCATAAAAAAGGAGATTGGTAGACTTAAAATGACAACTGAAAAGGAAGTAAAGGTAAAAAAAAATGAAAATTACTCATAAAGTTGGCAGTTGCTTATAGCAGTAAGCTTTTGCTATAAAATTAAATTGCAACATTGTAAATAAGGTAATGTTCATGGTACTGTTTCAAAAACAATGTCTAGTAAGAAGCTCTGAATACACTTCTAGTTAGAAGGATGTGGTCCAAAGCCATGTGAGAACCTTTACACTAACTTCAGTTCTGGATTAGGAACTGACAACCAAAAAGCTGAAGTACAATCTATGGGCACATCATTAGGTACTTCACATTGTCAGAAGTCCGTTCATACCTTACAACTCAGATAAGGATTTCTCAGTTGGTTAAAATTAGCGTGTCTTTATCCAACACAAATGCAACAGTGGTTTAAACAAAACAAATAAAGAAACAAAAAAACCCCAATATAAACCAGCATGCTTTCCACCATGATCTCCTCCATGGCCTACCAGGAAATATCTGCTTGAGCACCTCTTTCCCTTTTTCTTCACTGTCTTTGCTTGATATTTGCAGGGTTGTTTCTCAGACTCTTTTTTCCCCTCACTACTCACACTACTGGTCAGCATTTTGCCCCTTCTTAAATATGTTTCCCATAGACATCAACAACTTAATGCTAAACTCATATGACCATCAAAATTCAGTGAAGAAATTTTCTTTCATACTTTAATGTTGTGCATAGCTTCTCCATTCTTCTTGACCACCTCCATTCCTTTCCTCCCTTTTCTGAAACAGAGACACTGAAGATCCTTCCATGATGAGGAAGTAGGACAGAGAAAGTCAAAGACAAAAATTGAGCAGAGAGATGTCCCAGTGTCTAGAATAACTGGGTGAGAGAAAAAATATGTTAGGAACAACAGAATAGTATTTCAGGGATGCTTTGGAATATTGGTAGTTATTGTTGTTATTAATAATTAACGGGAAGAAATTGATGGTGTGTTACATGCACCTTCAGTGTCCAAGGTTTTGGACACTGAAGAAAGGCCAGGGTTGTTCTGTGCTGAACGGAGCCCATTCCAATTATCTCCAACAGATCCACTGCAGAGAACAGTTGAACTTATCAGTGATGCTAGTGACACCTTTGGGAGAATATTTGAGAATTGTTAAAATGTCACAGAAGAGTGAGGAAAAAGAAGGAGAGTTATAAACAACCCAAGGTTGGTAGAGAAGGGTAGGGGATGAGGTACTCTGAATGCCAGAGAAGAAATTCCCTAGCAGCTCATAGAGAAGAATGTGGTGAGACAGATTGTTTCCCTTCATCCCATGGAGGACCACATGGGAGCAAGATACTCATACTGCAGCTCTCAGAGGGCCCCACAGTGGAGAAGATGGAAAATCCCCATGGACAGACTTGGGAGATTCTCCTGAAACACTGAAGTGCATGAACAGGATTCGCACTAGAGCATGGGAAAAGTGTGAGGAGGGAGGAACAGCAGAGAGAACCTGTTATGAATTAGTTGCAGTCTCCTATTCCACATCTCCATACAATACAAGAAAAATTAAGCTGAGCCCTATACTCTGAGGGGGAGAAAGAACCTGACCTTGGGGAAAAAAACGGAAGGTAGGATAGAAGCACTTTAGGTTTTGTTTCTTATTACCTAAACCTGTTTTAATCGACAATAAATAGAATACATTTTCTTCACACCAAATCTGTTTTGCCTGTGGTGAAAACTGGCAAGTGATCACCCTGTTTTATCTCAGCTCACAAGCATTTTTATCTTATTTCTGCCTACCCTGACTTATTGAGTAAGACAGCAACTGAATTGGTGTGTGGCAGCTGGCTAAGGTCAACCCACAATGGCACTGTATAGTTAAAGTGACACAATGACAGCCTTTGTATTTCCACCCTTCTCGTGTGTGTGCTTGCTTATTGTTCTGGTAGATAAATGCATGTACTAGGGATTAGGAAAGAATTTAGATATATTTCTCCTCTGCATTATATGATACACACTAATCCAGAGCTTTGTTTACATTTACATAGCACCAGAAAAATGTATCCCCTGACTTCACACTTACTGCTCTCCCATGCTTGGAGGCAAAATTATCCCTATATTAAAAATAACATTTAAAGCTGGTTGCACCATTGATGCATCATGACAGATTTGGAGAAGTAACATGAAAATATAAGTCTGATTCTCTGCTGCTTTGTTCATGCATTGAAATGCACCACAGAAGGCAAACCACAGAGAAAATGAAAAGTAACCAGTGCAGCTTCTGAGTTTTAGTTGCATTTCTCAATTGAATGGCATAAAATGAGCTACATGAATCTGAGTGATAGCATTATTAACACACTGCTAAATTTAAAAAAAAAAAAAAAACAAAACAAAACCAAAAACTTATGCTGGTCATCTTAAATGAGAGCAAAGCATCTTTCACCCACTAGGGGAAGACAGACTGTCTTTTCTTCAAATGTGTCCAGTATGCCTAGCCTAATCTCTGACTGGGGACTCTACCCATTACAAGAACTCAAATGTTGAATCATAATAATTATGTTTGAGAATTAAAAAACAGTATTGGGACTAATTTTGTATCCTTCCACTCAAAAATCCAGGCTCCTTTAATTATCATCAGTCAAGTGATACAAGGCTCAGAGGGAGCCATAAAAGGAACTAAAAATAACCTTACATAGCTTTTCTAGGCATAAAAATGTCATACTTTCACCTCAGAATTTTCTTGGGACAGAATTAAATTCTGTGTATGTCCTACTTGTATGATGAAAAATTCCTTTTCTAAAACCTTCTTTCTGGAATTAGGCTTTGTGCAAAATTAAGAATAAATGCACATAATCTGCTTTAATCCTTGTGTCGGCTCATAAATAATGTATCAGTCTGAGTAGGTGTCCATTACAGATGCATTGGCTTGATGAATAAGATGATAAAGATGCCAATATTCACAAGGCCGAGAGCAAGCGGAGCTCTTCAGGAGTGTGTTAACATCTATGTTTCATATTAGATTTTATGCCCAGTGTGAACTTTATTCATTGTAATTCAACTGATCTCACAGGAAAAAACATGTTGTTAAGCCATGGTAAACTCCATGTAAAACCTCCCAAACGTTAAATAGAAAGATACTATTTTTGTTTTTATGTATAAACTGCTTTCTCCATGTGAGGGCTGACTGAGCACTACTGTTACATCCTAGGTTTCCATTACAAGCACCAGAAAGGAGACTCCCCTGCAGCCCATCAAAGCCCATGGTAATGCAGATGTTCCCTCCAAAGCACGTGATGGTCTATGTTGGTGCAGATACCTGCCTGCAGCTGAATACCCCATACCAGAACAGTGGGTGTGCCCTGAAGAAAGCTGCAGCCTGTGGAGAGGACATACTGAAAGAGGCTCCTAGCAGAAAATGTATGCTACAGAGAGAACCCCATGCAGAAGCAAATGTTATGGTAGGACATATGGTCCCTGGGGGACCCATGCTGGAGCAGTTCATGAAGGACTCCACCCTGTGGGTGGAACCCTCACTAGACAAAGAGCAGGAGGAGGAAGGAAAGACAGAGACAATGCGTGATGAACTGACCCAAACACACATTTCTCATTTCCTTGCATGGGTCAAGGGGTAGGAGATAAAATAATCCATAATGAAATTGAGCCCAGGAAGAAAGAGGGATGAAGAAAGAGGGATGGAAAAAGCCTTATTTATATATATATATATATGGTCTTAATTTCTCATTATTTTACTCTGTTTACTCTGTTATTCATGAACAACAAATTATTTTTTCCCAAGTCTCATCTGTTTTGCCTGTGACAATAATTGCAGAACAATCTCTCTCTGTCTTCATCTTGAACCAGGAGGTTTTTTGTTACGTTTTCTCCCCTGCCTTTTGAGAAAGGTGAGTGATAGAGTGACCAGGTTAACCCACCACCCTTCTCTAAATTGGCAGATAGATGGCAAAATTTAGATAGCAATTAGATAGCAAAATATTTGCTATGGATTTATAATCCAGGATATCTCAGATTGTACTAAATTGAGCTAAGACCTATGTGCTTACCACAGAACATGTTAAAAACTGATCAAATCTTTAGGTAATGAAGAAATAGTTAATGAGATAAAACCAGTTATTCCCCTTTGTATGTGCCAAACACTGAACCACATTGAGAAACTCTAAGTGATGGTAACTTCATTGAAGACTATGGAGATTTGTAGCCAAATAATGCAATACTGTTGTATAGTAACAGACAACAGTCTTTCTACTGCTTTTGCAAGAACTCAGGAGTGAGGCTTGACAGACTTTTCTGATTTTTTTATCAAATACCTAAGACCTAATTTTTACATAATTAATCTGTAGCAGTGTTCACTTCACCTATGGCTAATCTGCTTAGATTTCTATGGCAAAGCAATAATTGCATATTTTACAGGAAAAATAAACAAACTATTTTGTACATAAAGAAACACATATAAATGCTAATGTATTGATGTATGTAATACAGAGAAATAGAGGTCTGTTGTCATAGCGGAAGTCTTGTTAAAAACAGGAATGTTATAAAGAGAACTAGGGGCAAGAGATAGTACCAGAGATGAAGGCTACCATTTCACACCATCATGCTTCTAAACAGCTCACAAACAGTTAAATTAACCTCCTACCTAGACTGGAATGAAACACACTTCAGGGCTAATCAAGAGAGCAAGGAACTGCTATCTATTATTAAACCTTTTCTTCATATTAGCAGTATTTTTTTCTTTTTTTCTTTTCCCAGATCTTTCTTCTATAACAATTACATCTAAATTAGTAACTATTTGGATCAACTATTAACTATTCTACAATGCAAAAAAAAAAAAAATTGTTCTTCGATTTTTTTCACTGTTTGTTAACAATTTTTCAGTGTAAGACCAATAGTTAAAGAAAACCAGTCTTGACTCATGGGCTATTAACTGACAGTTAAAAACTAAAAATACACCCTAGAATACCATGATTGTCTTGAAATGTTCATATTTGTGAGCAAAATGAGTCAAAGTGGTTTTGACTGTATTATATTACCTCTAGACAGACAGTAAAGTATGCACTGTTTTCAGATACAATGACTCATATTATATTATCAATGCCAAGAAAAAGACCTATAGTAATTCTATCATTAGTGCTGATTTATTGATTCTGTTTTATTTTATAGAAAGTAGTTCAAACTACTTAAGCCAATAGTAATGTAATTCATATTTGCATGATTTGGAGAAAACATGTCACTTATGGAAATCAATAGCCAGTTTGTGATAAATTGATCCCAGAGTATCCCTGTAAATGGGCTAAATTTATGTTTCTATTGTTTAGATCTTCAGATGCAGTCACTGTGAAGTAGTGGAAAACTATATACATCAGGAAGGGTGTTTGTAGAAGTAACACTCTAAAATTCATACATACAGGTGGACACATATCCTTGTATGAAAACGTTGTTGGTGGAAGTGCTGGAGATAGTAGATTTTCAAGCCTTGCAGGCCTGATTGCTAACTGCGTGTTTCTTATGACTGTGGCAGAAAATTTTGAAGTGGATGTAACGTACTGCCTGGATATATTTGACTGAAAAAATAAATACTTGTTTTGCACAAGCTAACATTTTATTCCTGTTTTACAGTTAAAAATTATTGTTTGAGATACAAGACCTTAAAAAAATCAGGACTTACACTTTTCAGGTCCATGTAATTCCCAGGATCTGTAGGTAAAAGACTGAAAACTTTTAGAAAAATCTCAGTTTTCTATCTTAAAATGTGAAAATTGTTTGCTAAGAAATAAAACAAAAAAGATGCCTTGCTCAAATATTCTTCCTTAATGATGTTGCATGCATTTATTTCCTTTTTAAAAATTACTATTTTTTCTTTAAAAAACAAACAAACCAAACAAACAAACAAAAACACAAACAAACAAACATCACCCCCCCTGAAACCCAAAAACACTCCCACTTTGAAAGAGAATGAACCTCAGAGGAAATGGAAACCAATGATGAAATACAGTACTCTGTATGTAAATAATCCATTCAAACATTTCTATGAATATCTCCCAGTTTGCATGTGAAATAGTAAATTTTGGTTTTAGCAATGCTTTTTTTTTTTTTTTTGAAGAAGAAGATTGCTAAAATCCGTCTCTCTGATCTGAGCATTTTCACATCATACAGAATCTCAGTACTTCTATTAATCTTACCAGGGGAACAATCTAGCAAGACTGTGTGCAGTATCCATTTTCTAATTCAGCCTGAAGAAACACACTTACTTGTAGTACTTTGTGTAGAATTTATTAGATCTAAAAAACCAACAAAATAATCATTTTTTTAAAATGACAGAATAAAACAGTCCGATACAACTTATTTGATACTAATCTAAATGCAAAAGCACCACAATCTAATGTGGAATGTATTATGAAATGGTACTTGATTTCAAAATATCTTTCTCATAGATCTAACCCTGGAAGCATTTTTGGAGTATTTTCACAAAGAAAAATTGAGAGAAAGCACAAATGAGGAATATTAATTGATTTTGAAAGCTACAAAACATGATGAGAAGTAAAACAGAGATATTTGTACAATTGCAATGGCATATAAATGTGTGTTTATTGGTTTGTGTTTAGAGCATTAGATTTTTCCTTCAAAGTCATATCATCATATCACGCACCATATTGTGTCTTTATCCATCAGCCTTTTAATCACATCATTCTGGACTACTTTTCTATTATTGTGACAATTATACACTAGGTCATTTTAATTATTAACAGTTATGTTAACCACACAATGGCAGTCACACAAAACTTATAGGTAATATGATTCATGAAAACTGTTCAGCTGACCAAGTATATTTCATGATGAGGAAAATAACTCAGGAAGTTTAGTTGGCTGTATTCATTAGAGGTTTACTTCACTTCACTTTGGATGCTCAGGTAAAATACAAGATGCCATAACAAATTGGCAAACTCTGTATTTAGCTCCTACGTGGGGGTAAACATTACTGTATCACCCAAAGACCCCTCTTCACAGCAGACAAGGACTGGGAAAAGAAGACCTGTGCATTGAAATGAAAACATATTTAATAAAACAGCTAAACTGATTCCAGTAATAGCATGAGTATATAAAATTAGCTCAATGAAGTTACAGCAGTTGCATTTAATGGGAAAGCCAGCCTCAAGAGCAGAAGAAGGAAAGCAGGGTCAAGAGGAAGATAGGCAAGACCAGGAGTCTGAGAAGGAGCCCAAGAAGGAGCATAAGTAGGAAACCCCAAGCACAAGACTCCCTTCTCCTCAACAAATTTCCTCCTTTATAATGTGTGGCATTTGTAGCATGAGATAAACTGCAAGGCAGATCAAGTCACCTGTCCTGACTGACTCAAAAGTGCTTATAGCCTGACTAGGTTTCTGTCTCAGCAAAACCAGAACACAGATGTGATAGAGGATCCATGGAACCAAAGTCTTTGATAATGAGGAGCAGAGGCTAGGCTTGAACAGCTGAGTACCATAGATACTGTAGGTAAAATTAGAAGAGATTTCTTTATTTTGTTGTATGTCCCCCCCACCTCCAAATAGTTTAAGAAATAAATTTTAGAAGAGTTAAAAAATCAGACTTGCATATTCTCACAATCCAAGTTAATATTTTATTACTTTATACATATTGGAGCATCTTTGGCAGAAGGAATTGAAAAAATATCTCTCTTCTGACTATACTTCCAACTAATAATTAGTTAATCTCAATGGAAATGTAAACTTAGGTCCTTGAATTAAAAACTAAAGTGAGTCTATAACTGACATGGTCTTTATGACAGTTATCATAATAAACCAATTGAATAGAAATACAATAAAGAGGGCCTGGTTTCTTTTGTGTGTGTGATTTTGGTTTTTTTAACAAGGAACAAGTTCAATATTTGACTCACACTAGGCAGTTGAAATTGTTCTAGACATTACTAGCTTGTATGAGTGTTGTCCAATCAGCAGTGAGTTTTATACTAACACAACAATACAACATATATGAAATAACAAGGTTTGTATGGAGGGGTCATTCACAAGCAGCATACTTAATATATTAGGAACCAGCAAGTTGTACCAGTAATCAACAACTCATCTTCCAGAAGGTTTTTCCCCTATCATGTTTTTATTGTCTACAGAAAAAGGGGGAAAAGACCTTTCATATAAAATTTTCTTTGTGAGTCTGCACCCTTGTTATGAGAATTTTTTTCAGCATGTTACTTTGTTTGAAGACACTGGCAAAAAGCAAACTGATTTGTGAAACAACACATCACACCTTTTAAATCCCTTTTCATGCATTAAACTTGTAACAATGTTGCTAATTCTTTAGCATCTAGCACGCTGTGTTTATTTGCATTTGCAGAAAATGAGTGTAAAATGGAAGACAGAATATACTATCTTCATCTGCTAGTGTGTACACTTACTTTGTTCAGAAATAACATACACAACAACTGGGGATTACATTTCCTCTATCTGATTCTGTAATATCTCCCAAGAATTTGTATTAGATCTTGTAATAATGGATGAGAAGGATAGAGAAACATTAGTCAAGATTGTCAACATACAAGTAATCACCAAGGCAAGGTAT
Source organism: Eubucco bourcierii (assembly GCA_013396675.1). Lineage (NCBI taxonomy): Eukaryota > Metazoa > Chordata > Aves > Piciformes > Ramphastidae > Eubucco > Eubucco bourcierii. Next base: position 138,448 of record VWZE01024913.1, read on the forward strand.
TATATCCATATTTCATTAAGATAAAAATAGTTCCTTTACACTAAAACTTGTGAAGATTGATCACTGGAGCCAAACTACTTTATGAAAGAGGTTTTCAGAGATATAAACAATTTTATACTACTAGTTCCCATTTACTTGCAATAGGATTTGGATTCTGGACTGGTCATTGCTCCTTATAAAAGCTTCAATTGGTGGTTGCATTTTTACCCTGTTCTACTCTTTAGCCTGTTATGTAAAATGTAATAGCTATTCTTCTACCAGTCCGGGTAATTTTGGACAATTATTGATCAATGTACTACTGCATAGTTTTTTAAGATTACTATAGTAATATTCCTTGTAAACAACAGACTCATCTAATTCTGATAAAGAACCTTTTAGTGACAAGAAATGTATGAAATGTCTGTTTGAATCTAATCTTTATTGTAATTCTGTATTTCTGCAATAGATTACTTTATGGCTATTTACTGACCTCATTTCCTATGCATGAGTGAAAAGAAGTGATGAGCAAGCATTAAAGCCAATAGGCAAAATGCTCCTTAGATACCCAGTTCAAAGAACACAAAGACCATGAAAACACACAATGCAAGTGATATAGAGAAATTGTGGTGGTGTGGCCTTGACTGGAACCCAAAAGCCCATCAAAGCTGCTCTATCACTCACCTTCTTAGACACAGGAGAGGGAAAACATGACAAAAGCAGAAGAGTCAAGATAGAAACAATTTAATAAGATACAAAACCAAAGCAAAGGCCATGCACAGAAGCAAGAACAAAGATGTTATTCTCTAATTACCATCAGCAGATGCTGATCAGTCATTTCCCAAGAAGCAGGGCTTCAGTATATGTAGCAGTTGCTCCAGAGGACAGATACCATCAACGAAAAGTCCCCACACTTCCTTCTTTCACTTAACTTATATGCCTGATATAATATGGCATGGAATACCCGTTTGGTCAGTTTGTGCCAGCTGACCCAGCTGTGTCCTCTCTCAAGATATTGCCCACCTCTCAGTATACTCTTGGAGCAGGGAAAATGTTGGAAAAGCACAACCTTGGCGCTTGGCTTAGCAGTAGCCAAAACACTGGTGTGTTATCAACAACCAGCTATGGCACTGCAGAACAGCACTAGAAAAATGCTCTGGGGAGAATTAACTTCGGCTCAGCCAAACCAAATACAGTAATCAAAAAGATGAAAGTGCAAATAAAAGACATCACATACTTGCATAGATACACAGAAAATCTTTCTAAGTAGCAGAATGTGTAATTTTTTATTCCTCAGGGTCAGTAAGAAAATACATAAGAAGAAGCTTTTCATCAGTACAATGTTAATTTCCATTGATTATTCTATGACTAAATAAGGCGCTCGGATGAAGCAAAATGGAGAACTGACAATCTTTGGTGACATATACTTTGAGGGAACAGGTTAAAAGGAATGTAGATGAATAAAAATAATTGTTGAAAATTAATCAGCTGAGATTAAATTGATAATATTAACGTACTTCTTTAACTATAATGTTATACCCTTGATAGAAAAATATGTTATTTCTCTTTTCTTCATAACTAAGAACAACGACAAATTTTGTGAAAGACATAATGATTTTTTTCCAGCTAGTCTTTATCTTTTATAAGCTCCCACACTGGATGAACTAGAGTTGGACTGGATGATCTTTGAGGTGTCTCCCAGTCAGATGTAATCTGTGATTCTTTTACACTTTTCAGCAGGCACTCTTCTTCATTATAAACAAACAAACAAAACAATGACAACAAACAAGCAAACAAACAAAACATATCGTAAAGGCTTAACCCTTCTGGGTGGGGGGAGTGATCTGAACTTGACCCCAGGCCTGCTTGACCCCAGGTGTAGTGCTTAGCCCACTCCCACTTTCTGTCTAGACTCCCTATATAAACAGAGGAACTTCCTATTTCTCGCTCTCCTCATCTGCCTGCCTGATAGCACCACTTTGCTCCTGCTGCTCCTGTCTTACCACGTGTCCATTTTCTACCATGTGTCCATTTTCTACCACGTGATGGACATCCCTTCCTGAATCTACCTCCATCCATTGTCATCTATCTGGTTGTATACATAATTTTTATGACTTGTTTTCCTTTCACTATACCTATTTGTAACTGCCCTACCTTAAATACTTTTTATTTATTGTTAAAGTTTTGTCTTTTAACTTCCAAATTGAAGCAAAACTGTTCTTTGGGTTTTTTACCCCTTCTCTCTCTACATCTAATTCCTTTTCTTTCCAAAGCGGGGAGAGGGGAAAGCATCCTATTATTATTGTATTGGTTTCTATTAGCTATATTTTGAGTCCTCTGGGAAGCTTAAACTCAAACCAGTACAATTAATTGGCACTTCAACATGGGATTAGATACAAAAGAATTATTTTAGAAGATTTGAAAGCTAAAATGGATGTTTAAAGAGTTTTAATAGTTCAAGCTTTTGGATGGTTGTTTTGGAGCTGGACATACAGATTCATAACATATCATGTAGTCTGGATAGTAATTGATATGGTATTTGACTATTTTAATGGCTCACCTGTATGATTGTATGTATACTTAGTGGATTCTGTTGGAAATTTTACCTGGCTTGGGAACGTATCTGATATATGGAATCACTAGACTCAGTCTGCTGGAAGTTAAGAGATGAAGCTTAGCACAACATACAAGCAGATATATACACTATATACATTAATATTTACAGAAATATACAAGTTAAAGGTAATACAGAAACACAACACCCATCCCAGAAATCAGAGACCCCAGGAGGGGCTTCCAACCACCCTTCCACCTTCATCCCACCCCTATACCTTATCCTAAGGTTTGCCTTACATGCAAGGTGAGTTTGGAGGATTGGACAGGGGGGTTAGAAGGAAAGTGGTTAGTGAAATTACTCAGCAGAGAGGAGAAGGCAAGAAGCTGCTAGACAGCCCAAGACGCTGTGACCGAGTGGCTTATCTTTGTTTTGTATTCTTTTCTTAAACATCTCAGCAAGCCTATGAGTGAAGTAGACATCACCATTGTTTCCTTTTCACAGCCTATAATATAATTTTCTCCATTAAAATATTCCAATTAGCCTCAAACCAGCACAGTAGTATCGCTTGAATAAGTCACATACTTTCTGTAATATAAAGCATTGTATGTCTTTTATTTTTGTTCTTTATGATTAACTACAGTACTCTGGAATACTGATAAAACAGTAAATCTGCATGACAGAAGAATAAAGATAAATACTGGATTTCTAATTTGTAATAAAGCTTGACTTTTCCAATTTGCCCAGTGATGTAATTCCATCTTTAAAATACTTGAGAAGATTGGTTTTATAAAAATATTTTCATAAAGCACTTTTTAAAAATTAATATGATGATTGAACGACTCCTAATGATCTGATAATAATGATAGTAAAAAGGATATGGACACCAATGTCTTGATCTGATAATAGCCATGGACAATGACTTTTAATCCCCATTCAGACTTAAAAGTCATAGATGTCATACCTTTAATGTTTTAAGCACTCTCACAAATGTTTGTTTCCTTATATCTGTAAGGCAGATATTTTCTTTCCACAGTCTTGATCCTTCTGCTTTTCCTTTCAAGTATTCTGTCCCAAAATGCAAAATGCAGGACCATGAATTAAATGAGCAAGTTAATCCCATTAAGTGAACAAGTCTCATGGATGTCACAGGAAAATGCGTGTAGCTACCCACCAGAACAATCTAATGTAATTGCATTAAAAGCTAACATTCTCTCGTATAAACAAATGATGCTAAATTTGTAATTTGCATCCTGAGACTTCCTGAAGCTCATTTCCTTCCATCTCTAAGACATTATTTTTGTTTCTTATTGCCGGAGCATGTGCATTAGTGTGACCTAAAAACATGTGCTTGTCCAGCCTACACAGTCATGAAGAAACAAACAAACAAAAACCATCCCAACATGTTCACTTGTTCTTGTCTTTTTCATGTCTTTTTGAACATTACTGTTGAAAGAATTTATCTCACATTGTAGACATCATAAGCAAATTTTAGCTTATAATGTTTGACCTCTAACCCTGAGGCCTTGAGTAACCTGTACTAGTGGGAGGTGTCCCTGCCTATGGCAGGGGGTTGGAACTAGATGATCCTTGAGGTCCCTTCCAACCTTACCATTCTATGATTCTATGATTCTATGACCTAGCAGGAGTTTGACTCAACTTGAGAGGAGGATGCACTTACCTGAACATTGGTATCCAGAGACATTTTAGACACTCATGAGTATCCTGACTGCTCTGCAGTTACAACACTATATAGAAACAAATTTCTTATTGTTTCTGTACAAGGTAAATAATTCTGACTCTTAAGATATAGCAAAAATGAACTAGATATGCATGACCAATGAAATTGTTCCCTGAAAGTCAAAATATCTCCATTCACTTGAAAATACCAGATTCCCATTTTAATGAAGAAAACCTTCCTTCAGTTTGTAATTAATCTTGAGTTCTTATTTTACAGTGATTCTGATTCTTCACACACACACCCAAGAAATTTGAGGGAAAATATAATGATAAAAAAAATTCATGGATGATACTTGTCCTACCTTAAAACTAATAGCCTCGTTCTAACTTAGAAACATAGAACAGGAAAATTCCAAAGATTTTTAATAGGAAAAAAAAAAAAACAAAGAAAAAAGTGAAGGGTAACAAAATCAGGAGATTGGATACAGAAGAACAATAGAGAAGTCTATATTATTCCATTAGCTTTCAAATTAGGATAGAATGTGCTGCACAAACTATTCTGCCCTTCCTTTTGTCTTCTTTGCTCTGGCAGCTGGTGCTTTTGGATGGCTTTTGCTGACCTTGACTGAGACTCTTGTTACGGCTATGTAGACAGCAGCAGGGATTTCTGATTTCTCTCTTCCTCCCTTATGCAGGGGTGGGGAGAGCTATTTTACTTTTTCCCTTGTCCAAGGGGCTCCTTGTGTTGTTTCTGAATTGTAAATAAATGTATATACACATTGTATTTAATGCTTCTAGATTTCAGCTTGCTTGTAAATGTTGCTTCTTTTTGCTTCCAAACGTTCTGAGCTAGACTAGTGATTTATTTTAGGGGTAATTTCAACCCACCACACTGCTTCAATGCCTTCATGTATCTATATAGCTGGCTGATTACCCCCATTTTTCCTATTGGCTGGCTAGCTTCATGTAAAACAAGCAGTTCAATATCTAAGAGATTGAGGCTGCTTGTACAAGTCCACAGAGGATCCAATGGAACTTGTTTCTTTATCCAGTGTGGTTATCCTGCATTTAAACCTTTAAATATTTAAATAAAAAAGAAGTGGGTTTGAAATTAATATCTAGAGCATAAATTTCCTCAAAATATTACCACAACTTTTTTTTTTTTTTCCCCTCTTTCTTTTCTTAAAACCAGTCAGTTTTCAATTTATCACTGTCCCAATCCAATATCGGGGGCAGGTGGGTTTTTCTGAGTGATCCCAAGGGTGGGATTAAGACACAAACTAGGTCAAATGCCGTATAACCTTTTAAACTTTATTTGCTACCACAACCAATAAGAGTGATAGGACAGAGGGGAAAAGAGAGAAGGAAGTTAGAATCCCTAAAGTAAGAGACCCATAGAAAATACAGCTAATTATGACCACCACAGAGGGACAAAAAATCCATGTTCCAGGCTCTGTTGAAATCTCCAGATGTTTCCTTCCCCTTTGAAGTCTCCAGATGTTTTCCTCTCTGTTGAAGTAATTTCTTCTCCATTGATTTTCTTCTTCTTCTTGCGGAGTAGGCAGGTCATTTTTTAAAATAGTCTCTGTAGATCAGTTGCTCGTTTTCTCAAATATGGTTGGTTATATTGCTAAATGTCAGTGTCACCTTCTGTGGTTAGCCTTGTGGGTTTTTGCCCTGCTCTATGTACTCTTTTTGCTCTTTCACCATCACGTACTTCCTTCTTTTGTCCCCTTCAAGGACACTTCATGGGCAAAGTCTCAATGTTTTGGGGTGCTCACTACCACTAGGCTGTACCCACGATCTGCAAGAAATTCTCCCACAAGTCCCTTAAGCAATTCAGACCTGGTCAGCAATCTTTCGTAAACCTTTCTTAATACAAGAGTTCATTGGGGACTATCCGTAAGATGTACTCTCCCCCGCCGCAACAGGATACTAAGGCCAGGAAGTGGTGGTCTCTAGGCAGCAACGCTGAGACAGAGTCCAAAGAGTCCCTTACAATCATTTACACCTTCATAAGAATTCAAGTAAGTACAAGCATTCAGAAACACTTCATAATCCCACAGCTAGGTTCTTCTGTAGTCACTTTTAATGCACCTTACAATCTAAACCACATGTTAATCTCAGTTTCCTTCCAAATGCTTTTTCTTTTTCTTCTTTCTCATACAGAAGTCTACCCACATCAGCACCATGCCCCTGACTTAGCATCAGAATATTACAGGACTATTTCCTGGAGTATTCAGTATCCTCCATCCCCATAAGATTATTGGAGGTTAAATATTGTTAATTTAGAAACTTATTTAGCATTACTGAAAGAAAACCTTCTCTCTAGCCATAAATGAAGAGTAGGGAAAGACACAAGCTGTTTCTTAAGTATCAAGTATCTAAGGAGGCCTACAGGAAGGCTGGGGAGGGGCTATTGACAAGGTCTTGTAGTGACAGGACCAGGAGTAACGGGTTTACACTGGCAGAGGGCAGATTTAAACCAGATGTTAGGAAGAAGCTCTTTAACCTCCCAGTTCTTATTCTAATGGGTTTCTTTTTAGAGGTATGATACTTTTTATTAGGTTACAGTCGTAAAATTCCACCATCTAAACCTTACTGATGACACCTTATTGATTGATTTGTGAATATCAGTATTTATGTCTTTGTAATTTTTAGGCTTGAGCCATCTCAAGACTGCTTGAAGAAAGCTTACATTTTATAAACCTGGATCCAAAAGAAGCCTGTCCTCAAATCAGAGTTACATTTAAATCTCTGTGACTGAGCAGCAGCCTTTGATATATACTAACTTCTCAGATTTCCATTTCCTTTGGTATTTTCAAGGTCAGAGGGTAAGAGAAAAAGCACAGATCTGTATGTGATTCTGAGAACTGAACACCACATACTGCTTTTGAATAACAGATGATTTCCTTTGCAGGACATAACTGCTAAACTCTTCCCTTCCTCCTCAGCCCTCTGGCATTCCAGCTGAGATAATCAGGAGAAAAGGACTTGGCATCAAATGCAAATGTGAAACAGGATAGCATGAAGCTGCTTACCAAGCTGTTAGAGGCAGAGAAAAAAATTTTTAAAAAGAAAAATATCTGTACCAGATAGAAACTTTAATCTTATCTGCAATGATATAAAGGAAGAAAAAGGCAGATGTGAAGATTATAATTTTGGTGATCTGGAAATCTGGCAGTGAGCTCAGAAATGGTAAATTAAATTAAGCACAAGAGAATAACTGCATCTTTAAAAACAGAGCAGGACAGAAACTCCAATAGAAAAACCATCGTTAGGATTTGGATACATTCACTCTGCAGGCAGCTTTTCCTTTCTGCTGAGGTCTATCTTACTTTAAATTATCCATTGTATCCATTCCTCTCTTCTGTTAAAAGTCACCTGCAGCTCTGTAGAATTTGTAGTCTTGTGGAGATAATAGCATAGAAAAAAAATGAGCTGTTTGGAAATTATGAAAGAAAAGGAATAAGCTCCCCAAGTATAGGGTTGAATTGTTCAGTTATACAATATGTTAGTTAAAAGTGAGTTCAGACGAGAAATGCAGATGGTGGCCTACTGCTTCAGCACAGCAGAGTTTTGTCAGCTGAATGGTTTTTGAGTTGTTCTACTTTGGACTTACAACAATAACTACCAGTGAAACACAGCTGGTGTTCAGGATTTGGGAGTGTAGTAGTCCACTTACATGAAAGAAGCAATTGTCTCTTTTTTATAATTTTAGCTATACATCAATTAAAAGAAGAAAAGAAAAAAAAAATCATCAGAAGAGGGGAAAAGTAGTTATATATGTAACATTTTCCCTAGATTGTAGAAGGTATGTACTTGGATACAGAAAAAAAAAAAACCCCACACCTCAGTCAACCATGTCACAAGATTTAAACTGTTTCATAATAAAATTTTTTATTAATTTGAATTAGAATTTCAGTTTGCATAGCCTTTCTTTGGAGAAATAGTTCAGCGATACTGAGCCAACTTCTGATGTGAATTTCTTTGCTGTATGTCCTGACAGAGCTAGTTTCAAATGTATTAGAAATCTACTAGCTATCATAGTTAATATGTTTTTTAATGTCCATAATGTAGATTTTTTCCCCCCTTTTTAAAATAGTATCTAGGGAATTAAAATTTGTACTACACAAAAAGCACTCTACATCTGAATACTGATGTGAATATGATCACTTCTTTTTGACTACATAAATTTTGCAGGAATGAGTTCGCAACTTGTTTTCAGCATAACCTAAGTTTTTATATGATTTTGAATTCTTTCATGAAGTGCTTATACATGCAGAAATTATTGTATTGCTAAATGTTAACTTTCAGAAGTAATGGGAAAACTGTGGTGTCACAGCATCAGTTACAAAATTGGGAATTTGAATTATATATACACACACACACACATATTTGTGTGCATTGGTTTCTCGATCAGAGAACATTTTGTTGCTGTTATACTAAGTCTCAGTATGTTTGTCTTGGAAATGTGCTTTATTAATATGACATAAATTCAAAAGCCTTAAGAAAGATATCATATACCCCTAGACTTATAGTTTCTACCAAAACTGTAAATTAAAATACATTTACATTTTGATGGCATGAAGGAATAGATATACAATTATGTATTTTTAGTTTATTTCTGAGTAAAGCCTACAGGTGAAAATGTTACTTTTGTATTCATATTATTAAAAAATACATTAGATGAAATCAAGATAAATACAGAGACATCTCAGACTCAGAGCAGAGACTGAAAGAACGTTTCTTAACTTTCCCTCTAGGATACATTGGTGTTATCATTGACTTCCATTTCCTGGAAATTTTGGAAGAATGGTAGTGTATCCAAGTTAAACCACTGTATTTCTGTCAGTGTTGAGTGCTTAAGAATTACTAAGATGTAATCATAAACATTTTTAACATGTTCCTACTGTCACATTAGTGGAAGGATTCAGAAAATAACTTGCACTCATTTCAGTGGTTTTGTTTCCTTTTCAGGGCATCCTGTAGAACAAGAAAACCAACTTGCCAAGCATCCTTCACTAGCACACTTTAATATGTTTTCAATTTTACTTAAATCACTTTTAGTCTTCAACCATGTAAATTTGAATTTAAGCAAAAGCAAAGGTCAATTCAGAATCTCCAAACATAATGAAAAAGGAGAATTAATGAAATAGAATGACTGTCTTGGTGACTTGGATTCTTACACAAAAGACTGCAGATTTTGTTAAATGCACCAGATAAAATATCTACCTGTCCCTCATTACTTTATTTCCTATGGTAATAAGACAGTAAAATTTATTTCTGGGAAATAGCTTACCCTTAAAAATGCTAAGGATGGCTCATCCAGAAAACGTGAACATGCAGGGTAGTAGTGTCTTCATTACTTGAATCACAGTTGTTTACAAAATTCTGTAAATTCTCATACTTAATTGATGACAAAATATGATTTGTGACTTTAGAATACTGATACTCCTAAATAATTAGAGAAAAAGGTGAAGACGAATAAACTACGCTCTGATAATAAAAGGCATTTATCTGAAAATATCAGCATCAAGTGTTCTCACCTGCTCCCAGCAAAGTCCTCACTATTTCTCTTCAACAAAGTGATTGATTGGCATGAAGGTGCTCCGTTCTACAAGAGAAGGACGAGTTACTAGGGAAATGACTATGCAAATATCTTAATCTTGTGTGATCTCAGCTGGGTGGCTTTCTTGTACTTCTTGGGGTCTATCTTAGGTCCTATTCTGTTGAATATCTTTTCCAGTGACCTGGGGGTTGAGGAAGAGACAAGTGACACTTCAACAAAGTTTTGGACAGCTCTAAACTCTATGGCTTTATTTGTGTGTTTGTGTAGCAAAAACACGTGGGGGCACACTTGCCACGCAGAGAGATCTAAAAACAGGTCAGCGAAACGAGACAACTGGAACTATATGATAAGTAAACACAAAGTCCTGAACCTCCACGTGCCAGCACCATGTTGGGACAGGTTAGTGATTGCCTCATTGGATTCTACTGGAAAGAACTTTGAGGTCCTTTTGGGTATCATCATGCCCTGGTAAGCAATGAATCTTAACAGCTTACTGGCCTGCATCAAGATAAATGTAATCAGTAACTAGAGGGTAGTGATTATTCCCCTTCACTCAGAACTCATTAGCCTGAATTAAGAATACTTCACCCTGGGTTAGTCACACAGTACAAAAAGACATAGATAAACTTTAGCAAGTCCAGCAGAAAGTGATAAACATTATCAGAATTTATGGTCTTTAGTAGATCAATCAGGTTCCGATATTGAATATGCCAAGCAGAGTAAGAACAGTAGATAGAAATCATCAAATCTGCTGACATATTAACAGAAGGTGATCCACATCTCACAACTGTACAAGAATGCTGTGAGCACAACTGCTCAATAAACCTGAAACTCAACTTTGCTGTGCAACATGATTCCAAATTCACAGCCAGCCTTGGCTACATAATGTGTTTCAATGTACAACAATCTAGCACCACACCATGCTTTAACATGTCACTGTAGTGTAATACAGGGATAATAATGAAAGTACTTGGCCCAAGCCTGATAATCTCCATTCAAGAAATTAATCTGAGTAATAAACACTACTGTTTGCCTTCTCATTTGGTGACTAAACTGACTGACTGACTTCAAGAGCTTGGAAAATACTGTGGAATAGTTTGATTTTCATCTACTAGTGAAAGAAAGGTTGTTCTTGTTTCTTCTGACTCTTTTAATTTAAGGTTGCACATTAAATTTACAGATCTGTATTAAAGGTAGAAAGTGCACCTCAATTAAATACTACATTTAGACTGATCAGCTGGATATTTGATTTTGAAGACTACTTCATTCAGTCTCACAGACAATCCCTTCAGTATATCTATCAGCATTGTAAATGACAGAACAAACAGACTGGCAGTTCTGCTTGTCTGAAAGAAGGTAAATAATGTATTTTTTCCCCCTTTCACACATAGTAATTAGAAAGAAAGACGTATTTTTAGATGTTTAGAAGCAAAATGGATCAGGCTAGGTATTAATGTAGTTCTTTTAGAAACTCAGAGTCTAGTATGCTTTCATCCAATTGATGTAAGAGAAGAGGCATAGGAAGTTTCATATAACCTTGAGGAGGAACTTTTTCACTGTGAGACTGACAGAACGCTGGAACAAGCAGTCCAGGGAGGGTGTGCAGTCTCCCTCTCTGGAGATATTCAAAACCTGCCTGGATGCATTCCTGCATGTTCTGGTATAGGTGATCCTGCTCTGGCAGGGGGTTTGGATCAGATGATGCTTCAAGGTTCCTTCCAGTCCGTAGCATTCTGTGGTTCTTTGCTGCAAGAGTAGTCAGACATTGAAACAGGCTGCCCGGAGAGGTGGTGGAGTCACCATCCCTGAAGGTGTTCAAGCGATGTGCGGCCATGGTATTTAGGAACAGGGTTTAATGGTCATGGTGGGGTTGAGTTGAAGGTTGGACTGCATGATCTTAGAGGACTTTTCTAACCAAAACAATTGTATGACAGCACAATACTACTCCCCCACGAGCTTCCAGTTCCACTTAAGATCACCCTGAGTAAGCAGAAAGAAGCAGCTAAACATAGAAGAGCTCAGCCTAAGTAAGGAGGCCCACCCAGCACCCATGAAGTGATGTTAGATTGATTGTCAAGCCTGTAGCTTAGCTAAACAGGGGGGGCCACCAGGCCCCCC
>VWZE01024915.1:6896-22995 GCA_013396675.1 Eubucco bourcierii
TCTCCACTAAAACATTCCAATTAGCCTCAAACCAGCACAGTCTGTCTCCGCGGGAACAGCGTCTCAGGCAGTCTAGCTTCTGGCTCCTCTTTGCCAATTAATCTTCACTAACCACTTTTCTTCTAACCCCCGTGGCCGATTCTCCAAGCTCACCTTGTGCGTGGGGCAAACCTTGGGGTAAGGTACAGGGGTGGGGAGAAGGTGGATGGGTGGTTGGGAGCCCCTCCTGGAGCCTCTGATTTCTGGCAGGGGAGTTGTGTTGTATTACCTTTAACTTGTCTATGTCTGTAACCATTCCTGTCTCTAGTGTACATCTCTGCTTGTGCATTGTGCTGAGCTGTCAATAGAGCTTCAGTCCTTCACTTCCAGCTGGCTGAGTTCTAGTCTGGGTCATTTTACAAAGTGTAGGGGGCAGGGAACTCCCAAACCGTCACAGGTCCTCTGTGTGGACACAGCCAGAACCCTCTGGCAGATGGGGGCTGGAGCCCTCAGCTCACCAGTGGGCGCTCACCACGCCAGTGGGCACTCACCACGCCAGTGGGCACTCACCACGCCAGTGGGCACTCACCACGCCATTCTCCACACAGAAGCCCAGTTGGTACTTGGAGTCAGGGCGCCGGATGACAGCCGTGGTGACAGGGGGACAGTGCACAATGTTCAGCACCACCTCTGTCTGGTGCTTCAGCTCCTGGAAGGTGGGATGGAGCTTTGTGAGGCTTCAGAGAACTTTTTGGCTCGGGCAAGAAGTGATGCAAGCATGGTGTTCAGGGCAGGACTGAGCATTAGCTTTTAATGGGGAAACTGAGGCAGGCACAGGGACACTGCCATGCTCAGAGAGGACTTTCAAGTCCAGTCCTCAAGACTGCCCCCAAGGCCACACTCTTTCTGCCTTGTCACATCCCTTCCTTGCAAGCACCAGAGCAGGGACTGTCACAGTATGGGTATGCCCCACAGCCTCCTGGCACCCATGTGCCACCACACCATTGCCATCGGGGGCCCCCAGCATTACAGACAACTCCAGACACATTCAGGCTGGTCCCACTCTACTAGCCCTTGCCCTCTTGGCAGGGTGGAGGCAGGAGGCCACCATGTGCAGCCCCCCCTCACCCGGATGATGCTCTGGCAGGTGCTGAGGGGCAGCCCCACCAGGCTGGTCCCGTTGGCGGACATGAGGCGGTCTCCAATGCTCAGCTCGCCAGACCTCTCTGCAGGGCCCCTGTGCATCAGGTTGGCAATGACCACAGTGGGCAGGATGGAGCCCCAGCCTGACTCCACAATGGCAATGCCCAGGATCTCTCCTTTCTGCTTCTGGATGCAGACCTAGAGGTGCACAGATGGGTAATGGTCACCAGAGCCCCTGTAGCATGGTGTCCTGGGCCCAGCCAGCTGGCATGGGGCACAGAGTTGTAGGGAGCAACTCAGCTGCTCAGAGAGCCATGGAGGTGATGACAGAGAGGTGTCAGTGTGTGCACCACACTGTCCCTGCTCCTCCAAATCAGCTCTTACATCCTTGCAGTTCTCCTGCCGGGAGAAGTGGGTCAGCTCCGCGTTGTATTGCTCCTGGTCTTCGAGGGCATGGCTGTACTGGCGAGGGCTCAGCTCCCTGGGGCCGATGCTGTTGGCCTCCAGGAAGCGCTGGTAGGCCACACCAAATGCCTGCCCAATGGCCTGGGCAATGACCTGGGCCTGGGGAAGGAGGGGTACTGCATGCCCACGTCTGAAAGCCAACAGCATGGCCAAACTGCAACCAACAGCTGCCAGTGCCCTGTAATGCCTAGCACAGGCACTGAGCCCTGGGAGCTCCGGGACACCCTGGCTCCTTCTGTGCCTGAATGGGTCCCCATTATGGTGCCAGTCCTCCTGCCTTTCCTTGCTGGGGCCCTTTATGTTGCAGAGGTGTCCATGCTGGGCTTGTTTCTGCTCTGTGCACTCATCAGGAGCCCCCAGCACAGCCAGACAGAGCACCCTGGGGAACTGCTCATTGCAGCAGGATGGAGCCAAGGACCCCCGCAGCCCCCTGCCCTCCCAAGGGGCTCACATCAGCTGAGTGGAAGACATGGCAGAGCAGCTTGTAGAGTCGCTTCTCCTCCACTCCTTCCAAGCGCTGTGGCAGCTTCCGCCGTGCCATGAGCACCACGAGGGAGCCAATGTCAGCAATGTAGGAGATGGTCTGGAGGGAGTGATCCATCATGGCCTCCTGGCAAGAGCAACACGAGCAGAGATCTTCAGCCCTCTCCAGCCTGATGGGACCTGTGGGCAGCCTGCAAGCCAGGCAAGCAGTGCCTCAAGTGGTTTGTACTCAAATGCCACAGTAGCCGGTAAGTGCCTGGCATGCGCTGGGTGTCGGCTAGAAGGCACAAATGGCACCTTCAGGCAAGGACTTGCCCGCATCTCTGGGTGCTGCTGGTGGTCAAGACAGTTCTGACTAACCCTGAGGCAAAGAGCTACAGAGCACAGTCTGGGAACTCAGCAGCTCCTGCCTGGCAGTTTGCCTCGTGCAGCCCCAGAGAAGCAAGGGATGGACACACATGGGGTGGCTGCAGAGCGGAAAGTCTCCTCCAAGGTGCTCGTATTCACCCAGACTGTTCTTGGCACCACGACTTGGTGTGTGAGTGCAGAGACCCCAGGGCCAAACAGGAAGGTGTCAGTGGCCCCAGAGCCCCATGGGTGCGCCTAGCCCCTGCTCACCTGTGTGTCAGCCGTGAGCACCTTAATCCTCTGCGTGGAGACAAACAGATCCACCTCCGTCATGGGCTGCGACTCTCCCTCCGGTGCCTGTGGAACGAAGCGGCCAGGAGAGGTCACTGCTGCTGCTGCAACTCCTCTGGGTCCTTGCCCCACAGCCAGGAGGTTCCCCTGTGCAGGTCCCGAGCGCTGCCCCAGCAGTGCCAGGATGGTGGCAGTCGTGTTCCCCTACCCTCCCGCACCTTGATCCTGCCCACCGCCTCCTGGGCCTGTGCCATGCGGACGCTGGTCGGGGGGTTCCTCTCCGACAGTAGCTGCGTGGAGCCCAGGTACTTTGCCCCAAAAATGACACCATCCAGCAGCTCCTCTGGGTCGCAAGGGCCTGGAACTGAGGCAGCAGGAGGGACTAAGCAGGGGCTGCTCCCCCCACCGCTGACAACCAGGGGCACCAACTCCTACTAACTGTTAGCTGCATTCCTAATAGCAGCAAAGCAGAGCAGTGCTTGGGAGACAGGCTCCTGGTATCACCAGAGAAACAAATGTGACCCTAGGGCTGCTTCACTCTTCCCTCAGCCACATCCTGGTACTCCTCTTTTTCCATTCCCATGCTAGTGCATTCCCCCTCCACAATTCCTGAAGCACCTCCATTTCCTCAGAGCAAAGGGCAAGGTGGGATTGAAAGAGCCACCCAGAGCTTGCAGCCACGATCCAACCTTGTCTGGGCACAGAGCCAGGTGCTCCCCACCCTGGTTGGCACCCCTGGCCAGCCCTGAAAGGGTTGGGAGGAGGTGATGAGTCAGGACTCCTGTGTGCTTTTGCTGCTGGAGCACAGAAGCAACTCACCCTCTTTAAAAGCCACGCAGGAAGAGGAGGATTCCCTGTTCTGCAAAGCAAGGAGAGCAGGTGAGGCACCAGTTCAGGTCCCAGGGATTCAGCGTGCCAGCCCCGTGGCCATGCTGCCCCTGGAGCACCAGGACAGTGACGGGCACAACATCCTGAGGCTGGGGGACTGTTTGGACCCACCAGGCTCTTCCCTGGGGCTCACATAGATCAGGAAGCCACACAAAGTTATCTCCCTGCATTCAGGGTGGCAGAAGCCAAAGCCAGTACTGAGGGTCTTGTCTAGGCACCCTAGCAGCTCGAGGCCCTGTAAGACCCAAGAAAAAGACTGGGTCCCCTCTGCACCCACCCAAAAACCCACGAGGGAGCAGAGCCAAGGGGCACCTCCTGGCTTACTGCCACACCACCACGGCCCATGCACAACGCACTCACAGTCAGGGTGCCTTGGGGCGGCTGCTCTGCCTCTAGGGCTGGAGCAGGAGGCAGGGGCACCCAGGCTGGCTCTGGGGAACCTTCCCGATTGCTGTCGCAGGTGGAGTCGACCTCGGAGAGCCCCTCTCCGTAACACCAGTCGCCAGAAGGTCCTTCCTCTGCATTCTCTGGCCCCTGCAGCCCGGCAGGCTTCTCCGTGGCGGCATTCTCCTCCTGAGCATCCTGTAGCATCTCCAGATCAGTCCCAGACAGCACTCTGGAACGGGCCAAAGGGGTCTCGGCACCGGCCTCAGGCAGTACCCCCTCGGAGCACAGGAGGCTCAGCAGATCCTCCCGGTCAGCCTCGGCAAAGAGCAGACCGTGGCAAGGCCGGGCACAGGCCGAGTGCTGGGTGCAGCAGGGCCGCGTCTGCAGGCCTCGGCCCATAGCCACATGCAGCAGGCAGGGCCCGCACTGGCCCTGGCACTGGCTGCCGCCCACCGGAGAGGCTGCGCCAGCAGCGCAGGGCAGCACTGGGCAGCGCTCCGAGGGGGAAGAGCGGTCGGAGAGATTGGAGTCGAGGGTCTGCAGCTGCGCCAGCAGGCCCTGGATCTCCGAGGGCTCATCCTCTGCTCCCTCCGCCCTGCCCGGGGAAGCCTCGTCCAGCTCCATGCCCGCCGGGTCCGCAGTGCTGGGAGCCCGGGGGGGTCCTGCGTCCCGAGGGCTGCTCCTGCCGCTGCCGTTCCATTCGGCAGCGCTCTGCGGCCCCACGGCAGCCGCCTGTTCCTCCATCTCTCTTCCCAAGTCCCGGCAAGGTTCAGTTTGCTCTTCTCCACCTCCCCCTCCTTCCCGGTCAGAGGCTGAAGCAGGGCCCGAGGTGGGCCCCGGACCCCTCCGCTGACCCTCGGGGACGGACGGATCCTGCCTGGAGCCGCAGTCGATGAGCAGGGAGCCGAAGCGGGGCCCCGCCGGCTGCCCACCGCCCTCACGGAGCCCGGGGGCGCCAGGCCGCGCCGTAGGCTCCTCCTCCGTGTCCATTGCCGGCAGCTCCGGGGCCTCGTCGCTGCCCAAGTCCGCCTGGAAATCCATGCTGCTGTCCATGGCGGCGGCCCCGGGGCAGAGGGGCGCGGGGAACTGTAGAGGCGGAAAGCCCGGAGGATCCGCGGGCCAGGAACGACCCTGCCGGCACTCACTCTCCCCTGCGCTGCCGGGGCCGCGCAGGGTGGGCCCGAGCTGTGCGGACCGACCCGGAGGTGTCCACCTCCGCTTCCGGGCGCTGCCGGCGGCGCATGCGCGGCCCCGGCCCCGGTCCCGGTGAGCCGCAGCATGGCCGCCTGGGGGCTGCTGCGGGCGGTGCGGCTGCTGCTGCCGCTGCCCGGCCCGGCTCGCGGCTACGCCAAGAAGCCGGGTGAGCCTCGTCCCGGTGCTGCCGATGTCCCCTGCGCGGCCCGGCCCGGCCCTGCCCTGCGCCCCCCTGTGCCCTTCCCGGCGGCAGCGCTGACTCTCCCTTCCCCTGACCTCGGCCCTGCCGCCGCCCTCTCCTCCCTCAGCTCCCGTCCTCGTGCCCTGCGCCTCCCTGTGCCTCCCCCCCTGCTCCCTTCCCCTGCCGTCGCGGTCCCCCGCGCCCAGCCCCTGTCCTTCCCCGCATGCATTTCTGTCCCCCCCTCACGTGCTCTGTCCTGACCATGTCCTTGGCCCTGTAGCTGTGAAGTCCAAGGCAAAGAGCGTGGCAAAGGAGGCACCCAAGGGGCCGGAGGTGTGCACAGACCCTGTCATGCTCACCACCTATGCCATGGGTGTCAATTATTTCAAGGAGGGCCCAGAGGTGGCCCTGAAGCCCGACTCGGAGTACCCAGACTGGTAGGTGGTGCCCAGGTCCCTTTGCTACCTGTAGAAGTGATGCTGTACCCTTCCAGGGTTTAGGAGAGACTGTTCTGGGAGAAGTGCTGCTCTGCAGCCCAGAGCCCTTTCCCGAGGGCAGCCTGTGCTGTGCACTTAGTGGATGAGTCATCTGCATGTCCTTGTCACACCTGCATCGCTCTGTGCCATGCTTGTGTCTTTACCCTCCCTGCCACAGCTTCACAGCCTCTCTGTTCACCCCCAGGCTCTTTAAGATCCATCTTGGACCCCCCAAGAAGCTGGAGGAGCTGGACCCTGACTCAATCGAGTACTGGAGGCGCCTGCGGAAATACAACACCTGGCACCGCAACAGGCTGAAGAAGGGCAAGAAGCTGTAGGCACTGCAGAGCCTGGGGCATGGGGGCTGCCCTGAGTGCCAGCCCTGGTGGTACTGGGCCCAGCCCCTGCTTCTGAGCTCTTCTTTCAATCAACAAATAATAAATCTCTGGTGAAGCTGACACCTGTTACAGAGGCTATGACAAACTCAAGCCCTCGGCAAGCTCAGGGCAGGTCCTCCCTTGTGCCAGGGGTCTGTGAGGCAGCACAGCACACAAATTCTTGGTGTATTTGCTAAAGCAGAAGCTTCATTTTTTTGTTTGTGGAGGGAGCCTCTGCCACCAGATGGGTCCTGCTGCTTGCTCTGTCACAGTCTGCAGCTGTGGCAGTTGGGGCTTAAGGACCCCAGGGCAGGGGGTGTGGTGGGTTTGGGTTGAGGAATGACTCTCCTGGCTGTGTCCCCTGCAGGGGGCTTTGAGAGCTGAGCAGCTGGTGGTGCCCTGGGGCAAGTGGACTGTGTCCAGGTGCTGATAGTGCTGCAGGGGCAGCAGGTGAGTATGGAGGGCACATGGCAGCACGTTGTGTTGCCAGCACTGCCATGAGCTTGTCCCTTCTCCAGCAGCAGCTGGACTGGGCTGTGTAGCGAAGGCTCCCCCATGCTACAGGGGCATTGCTGCCCCAGCCCCACCCATCCTTAGCTGGCTCCAGCCTAGTAGAGCCTGCAGCTTCCCCTGGCTGCCCTGACGTGTGCCCCCATCACTTTGGTTGTTCTCTGTTCTGGACTTGCTGGTATGCAGCTCCTGCCTGGCTCTGAATTAGGCTTTGAGGACAAAGCAGCCACCCGTGCAGTGCCTCCACAGTGAGGAGGGTGCAGCAGAGCCACAGCAGCACCTCAGTGCCCTGCACTGTGGCAGGGCCTGGGGGCCGGGCCTAGCGCCCCCAGGGAGCTGCAGGGTGTCTGAGTTGGCAGCTGCAGTGCCTGCCTGCTGCTACACAGGAAGCGGTAGAGGGAAGCAGAAGTGTGCTGCGGGGCGGGGGCGCTGAGGGAGATCCTGGGCTCTACCTTCATTTCCTCTGCGTGGGGCTCAGTGTGCACTTCGGAGCCAACAGAGATCAGGCCGGGACAGGTCCAGTGGTGAGTGCCCTGTGCCCGCCATGCCCATCCTGCAGTTTGCTCTCCCTGTGCCATCCCCCGGCTTGTTTCGACCCCCAAATCCAGCAGCTGGTGGGCAGAGGGAGCATCTGAGTCCCTGTCCCTTGACTTGGACCCCCCTGCTTGGGCCAGTGTCACCCAGCCCTGGTGGATGGCTTGGTCCTGGGGCTGAACGCCAACCCAGGGTGGGTTGCTGGGGAGGAACCTGAAGGAAGGAGGAGGGAACCCACCCCTGGGTGCTCTGCCCACTCTGGGGTATTTCATGCCACTCTCCCCTCACTGCCAAAGCCTTTGCCAGGGTCAAGGGGAGCTGAGGCAGGTCCCATCCCCAGGACCCCTGTGTACCCTCCTGTAAGCACCATGTGGACTCCTCATGGCCCGGCAGGGCTCACGCTGGCTCCAGAGCCACCGCCCAGAGGCCTGGTGACAGCAAGGAGGCTGCTGCTGTCCCTTTGGGATCTCCAGCAGGAGAGAAGCCCCCAGGCCTGTTCTCCGTGTCCTCCAAAGGGATGGGCATGGTGACAGAGGACATTCCCCCTTTCCAGTTCCTTGGACCCCTTTGGGTCCAGGCTGGTGTTGCTTGCCGAAGGCCAGGGAGCAAGAGAGGTTCCCCGTGCTGCTGTCCCACAGGCGTGGGGGGCACTTGTGCCATTCTTGGCTGTCTGCAGGTGGCCAGGTCCCAGCACTTCTCCTGGGAGGCCAAACCCTGCTGGGCTCCTGTGGGGAGGTGACCTGATGCTGGTGAGCTGGCACCGGTGCTCTCCCTCCTGAACCACCCTGCACAGAGCCATGGCAGCACCTGGCAGAGTCCTGTGGGGCTCAGGCACCTGTCCCCTGCTGGCAACTTTTTCCCATCTGTGTGCCCAGACAGGCAGTGGCAGGGCTTGGACAGGATGGGGGACTGGGGCATGCCCATCAGCTCGCTGAGTGAGGAGGTGCTGGGCAGGCTCTGCGAGCTCCTGGATAACGCTGGGCGCGGCTGGCGCAAGCTGGCAGAGGTGGCCGGGCTGGAGAAACGCTTCAAGTGCAGGTGGGGCTGGGGGCATCTCTGGGGGTCTGGCTCAAACTGGGCAACAAATGCATGTGGGCACAGCCCTGCCATGGGCTGAGCCAGGGTGTGTGTCCCCAGCCACTCAATGGTGGACTCAACCTGGGCTGGGGGCACTGCCAAGTCCCCTGGCAGGGGTGCTCATGCTCCCTGGGGGCACTTGGGATGCCTTGCAGTGTAGAGGAACTGGAGATGTGCTCACTGAAGGTGCTGGAGCCCCGCGGCAGCCCCACACAGTGCCTCCTACAGCTCCTGGCAGAGCGCGACTGCAGCCTCAAGTACCTGCTGGGCTGCCTGGAGAGGATGGGGCACACGCAGGCCTGCCAGGTCCTCAGCACTGCCGGTAGGATGGACAGCAGCGTCCCAGCAGGCCTGGAGAGGGACACAAGGGGACAGAAGCTCAGCATAAAGAAAGCAGGGGCAGATGAGGAGAAGGTGCTGGTGGTCCTGCTCTGGGCAGTAGAGCCCTAGGCAGGGTGGGCTGTGATGGGTGCAGTGGACTGATGGGATGGGATGTGGTGGGACAGGGTATGGTGGGACCACAGGAGATGTGACAGGACAGGGTTGCACAGGTCATAGCGGCACAAGAAGGCATGGAACAGGGTGAGGTGGGATGGGCCTGAGCAGACTGGGGTTGGATAAGATGGATCAGTATGAGATGGGGTGGAATGGCGTGGGATGGGATAGGATGGGACAGGATGGGATGGGATGGGACAGGACGGGATGGGATGGGATGGGACAGGACGGGACGGGATGGGATGGGATAGCAGAGGACAGGCGGGGGTGGGCAGGCATGGCACAGGAGATGATGGGACTGGACGTGATGGTATGGGACAGGGTCTCAACCAGCCCAGGCTGATTTCTCCTCTGCCCCAGTCCAGGACATGATCCACATCACAGTGCAGCCAGAGTCACAGGTGGTGACAGAGGGAACAAGAGTGTCCCTGACCTGCTGGGCAGCTGGCCCACCAGGGCTCGTGTACCAGTGGTTCTGTGGGAAGAGGGAGGTGAGGTCCTGCTGTGCCACAACAAGCAGGGTCCCAGGACCCTCTCTGTGGCAAGGGCACCCAGATGAGTGGGAGGGAGCCCTCCATTCCATGGCCCTCTCCCATCTTGTAGGTGCCTGGAGCCACAGCCCCGGAGCTGGTGATTGACACGGCCATGCTGCTGGACCAGCCCGAGTGGTACATCTGCAGGGTGAGCTGCGGGGCCACCTTTGCCTTCTCCAGGTGGGCCCACATCCAGGTGGAGAGGAGCAGCAGCCCCATATCAGGTGGGTACCAAGGGCTGGCATCTCTGGGCTGGCACCTGTGGGGCACTGCTTGCCCTGTCGGGCCTGAGGTGGCTCCCAGAAGGCATCACTTGGCCTGTTGTGCCCTGGCTCAGCCACAAGGACTTGCTGGGGTGACTGCTCAGGGAGGAGGTGAATACCCTGCTCATGCAACCCATGGGTGCCAGGGCCTGTGAGTGAGGGACCTGTGGCTTGGGAGCAGGTCTGTGGAGTCCTGCTGTGGCAGGGTGCTGAATTTGCTGCCCTGTCCCCTCCCCAGACGGTGGTTACTGCCCCACCATGGCAGGGCTGCAGATCCTGTGGCAGCCACAGCCGTGCCGCCTGGCCGAAGGGGACACACTGGCACTGGAGTGCAGAGCTATTGGCAATCCTCCACCACAGTACCAATGGTTCAGGAACCGGTGCCCTGTGGAGGGTGCACAGGCACCCCGGCTCCAGGTATGGTGGGACCCTCATCATGGTGTGGCATAGCATTGTATGGCATGACATGGTTTGGCACAGCATGGTATGCTATGCCACCTCAGATGCCCACTCTGTCCCGCTGGCAGGTGAAGCTGGTGACAACAGCTGAGAGGGGCTGCTACTCCTGCCGCGTGTTCAACCTCTTCCACGAGGTGTGGAGCCGGGAAGTGGATGTGGAGATTGGTGAGGGCCCTGCACAGACCTCTACAGCTTCCCACCCGATATGGGGTGTCCTGGCTCCGCTCTCCTGTGAAGCCCTCCCTTGCCTGCCCAGAGGTTTTAGGGGGCTTCAGCCATGCTGGGGGTGCTAATGCTCATGAGGCTCTCTGACTCCCTGCTGCAGGCCCGCGGCTCTTCGCCTCTGGAGGCTCCTGGCAGGAGGGGGACAGAGGTAGGTGGTGCCAGAATGGACAGGTCCCGGCTGCTCTGCCCACTGTGCCCTCCTGACACTGTGCAGCTGCAGTGTGGTGTTTCTCTCTTTCCAGGCTCCCCAGAGTGCAGCAGCTCTGGCCAGCTGTATGGTAAGAACCTGTCCAGGAGGGGGTGGTGGTCCTCTGGGGCTGTGACCATCCCTAGTGGCACCCCACAAGGCTCTGCTTGGCCAGGGGTGCTTTGGGTGCAGCACACCAGGGAGAGTGAACCTGAAAGGCAGGGATGCCACAGGGCACCTCATTGCCCAGGGACACTGACACCAGCCACAACCAGGTGTCACCTCCATGGGATGAAGGTAGTGGTGACAGCAGGACGGTTTGGCTCTGTCCTCAGTACCTCCCCCTCCTGTCCCCGCAGCCACCGACAAAGTGGCCCTGCTGATGGGCAACATGCATTACCTGCACCACAAGCAGCTCAAGGCTCCCATGGTGGACGTGCACGCCCTGAGCGCCCTGCTCTGCCAGCTTGACTTCAAGGTGGTCTCCCTGCTGGACCTGCGCAAGGCTGAGATGCAGATGGCTGTGAACGAGTTCCTCCTGCTCCTCGACAAGGGTGTCTATGGTGCGGCACCACCTGCCGAGGCGACTCCAGCCAGGGCAGGCACCTGGGGGGAGATTGTGCTGGTGGGGTCTTGGAGAGCAGCTGGGCAAGAAGCAGGCACCAGCAGGGATGTCAGCTGCTTTCCACCTCTCCTGCCAGGTTTGCTCTACTACGCGGGGCATGGTTATGAAAATTTTGGCAACAGCTTCATGGTGCCCATCGATGCGCCCAGCTCCTACACCTCTGCCCACTGCCTGTGCGTGCAGCAGGTGCTGCAGAGCATGCAGCAGCGCCACACTGGCCTCAACATCTTCCTGCTTGACATGTGCCGCAAGAGGTGACCTGGCCCTGCCCACCAGCCTGGGCACAAGCTGCCACTTTGGGAGGTCCCAGCACAGGGGTGCCCGCGGGTGCTGGTTTCTGGGGCAGCAGAGTAGAGCATCCCTGAGGGCCCATCCAAAGCTGCTGACTTTGCCACAGCATGGGGGATGAGGGACACAGGGCAGGTCCTGGGGCCTGGCGTGCCTTGCGGTGGGTTCCAGGGGGGTGGCAGGTCCCAGCTCTGCCCAGCATCACTTCTCTTGCAGGAACCTCAACGACGACGTCATCCCGCAGGTCGAGGCGCTGCAGGTCACGGCCAATATCGTCTTCGGCTATGCCACGTGGGTCTCCTGCCCAGCATCCACGGCACGGGCAGAGGCTTCCTGCCTCAGAACAGGGCTGGGCCTCAGCCTCCGTCACGGCTCACCCCAGTTCTCAAGTTTTCATGGACTCCTCTCTCCCACTGGTCGGCGCTGCCAGACGAGCAGCAGCCCCCTCAGTCCCTCACAGGACAGGAAGATGTCCATGGCACTGCTCAGCTTTCGATAGCACCCGCGGAGATTAAGCCGCGAGGCTTCTCCGGAGCGCTGGGATCTGGGCTAATGATGCTTTAAGCATCCGCCCGCGGCTCCCACCTCTCCCGGCAGGGTTGATGGGAGCAGGTAGAGCCGTGGGTGTGTGGCTCTGGCATCCCCAGGGCTGTCAGCCCAGCGGAGGCTGGTTCCCAGGGGAGTGACAGAGCCCACGACGGAGCCGACCATTGCCTTGTCCCCACAGGTGTGCAGATGCCGAAGCTTATGAGCTGAGCCAGGGCGAGCTCTCCAACGGCATCTTTGTCACCTTCCTAAAGCGCTGGTTGCTGGAGGACGAGAAGATCACAGTACTGCTGGACAAGGTGGCTGAGGGTAAGTGGGGATCCCGCAGCAAGGGACAGTAACCCCTTCGGCAGCCCCCACCAACCCCTCCGTGCCCCCTGCAGACATGGGCACGCTGGAGATCACGCGGGGCCGGCAGGCACTGGAGCTCCGCAGCAACCTCTCGGAGAGACGAGCTCTGACCGACCCCATCCTCCCCCCGGGCCGGGACGAGTCGTCTGCCAGGAATCTGCAGTGGGCCAAGGCTCATGGTGAGAGTGGCAGCACAGCCACCCTGCCTGCGGCTGGCAGTGAGGGAAATGCTGAGTCACGGGGACAGGTGGCAGGCAGCACACGCCGGGTGGGTTTCTCCCACCCTAGAGCAGAGAAATCACCAGGATGGAGCTGCCAGCCTGCCAGGAGTATCATGTTGGCATTCCTGCCAGGGTGATCACCTTGCCCACGGGCTCAGCGCCAGCTCCAAGCACCTGCAAGTCCCAGCCCTGTGCTGTCTGTCCCCTCCCCAGTCCTGCCTGAGAGCCAGCACCTCCGCTTCGACTGCGGTGCCACGGTCCAGCTGGGCTTCGCCGCCGAGTTCTCCAACATCATGATCATCTACACCCGCGTGGTGAGCACCCCCAGGGACATTGCCAAGTGTGAGGCCAAGCTCACCGACATACCCCAGGTGGGAGAGTGTTGCCAGGATGATGCCAGGGAAGGGGTGGGGACAATAGTGGTGGCTTCCACGGCTGCATGCTGTCTGTGGCAGGAACTGGATGTGGACCTAAAGTGCATCAACAAGGAGAGCCCGGAGGAAGTGGGCAGCCCACTGGCACCCACCTGGAGCCCTGGCTGCCCCTCCTGCTGCCTATACAGCCGGCTCTGTGGCTTGCAGAAGCTGCAGGTAAGAGCTGTACTGGGCGGTGGGGCACAGCATGGCCACAGCCCAGGACAGTTGCCCACACTGCTGGCACCCTTGCAGCAGGAGCTGGCATTCACCGTCTGCCTGCAGTATCGCTACCATGGCATGGATGACTTCATGGAGGAGAGGCAGAAGGTGAATGTGGGGAAGCCTCTCATCGCCAAGCTCAATCTGCAGCTGGCAGCCTCCCCATCACCATCTGGCAGCCCTCTCTCCACTTCTCCCCTGGGGAGCTGGGGGGCAACGAGTAGCTCCTGGGTTAACACTCCTGAGGAGAACCTGACTCCTGAGGTCCCCAGCTCCTACACCTTGTAGAGGAACACAATGGCCCCCACCTTGGCACTGCAGCCCCCTGGGTCCCAGTCTATCCTGCCAGGGGGTCAGGGGCTGGATGGGATGAAGACACCGTGTGCATAGGTGGGCACCAGGAGGGAGTGAACTCCATCCTGGCTTGTGCAAGGGGTTTTGGGGCTCATGGTGTGCCATGGCTGGGACCCTTGGGTGCACATACACAGCATTGCCATTGCAGGTACAGAGATTACCAGGTCCATGTTCCCTGGCACAGAACTGCCAGTCTCACATGCCCTGGCATAGCAGTGCTAGCCCCATACTCCAGGACAGTGCCACCACCATGTGCCCAGGACCCTGCTAGCTCCGTATCTCTGTACAGTGACAGACCTATAAACAGGGCACTGTCAGCCTCATGTCTCCTGGCATGGCAGTGCCAGCCCCATATCCAAAGTCGGTGCCAGTGCCACATGCCAGGACACCACCCAGCAGCCTGGGGGGCAGAACGCCCAGACACCACAGCTCAGCTGGCACGAGGCGTCACGCTGGGGCAGGGTTGAGCTTGTTCAGGCCTAGGAGAAATAGAGAGAAATAAGCAGATTAGGGGGGAAATCCCGCGGGAGGAGATTAGAGGGGGTGGGAGTGGGAGGGCTGCGGCTCCACCACGAGGCTGGCAAAACTCGGTTTCCCCCAGCGCTGCCAGCAGCACCCAGGCCTCCCAATATAACCCTGGGTGCAGGACTGTGCCAGCCCCGCCTGGGCAGTGAGCGTCTTCGGAGGAGGACTAGGGTCTAGGGAGGAAACCTTCCCCTTCATCTTCGGTTTTCCCCCAAACCACAGTCCCCTGGCGAGGGTCGCAGCGGTGCGGGATGTGCTCCGCCGGGTCTGGCCTGCGGGGAGCCGCAGCGCAGTGGGCAGGGCGGGCGGCTGAGGCTGCTGCGGCTCTTCTGCGCTGCAAGGAGCACTGAAAGGCTCCGCACGGCTCTGCACAGCGCGGCCCCGGGGCACCCGCGAGAGGTAAGGAGCAAGCGGTCCCTGCGGCGGGGGCACCCCAGCACTCCCCTCGCGGTGCCCCGGGCCGCGCCAGTGCCGCCCCATGCAAATCAGAGCATTTAAATCGTTTGCAGCCGGCCCGGGGCCCCTCCGCGCCCTCGCTGTCAGGCGGCGGTTGCGGGGCTGAGGCAGGGGCGGCCCCCTCGCCCCAATTAGTCTCCGATCAAACAGGTCGGGGGGTGCCGAGCCTCCCGCTCCCGGCTTTTGTTGGCGCTCGGGAGGCGGGGGGGGGGCCCCGGGCTGGCGCCAGCCCCGGCGCTTGTGTCATGCGAACGGTGCAGCCCCATTGAGCGGCCCCCCAAGCCCCATTACTTCCGCGGCCCTTGCTGCTTTATCTGCCCGCTGCACGCCGCGGCCCCGGCCCATTAGCCGTGCTGGACAGCCGGGGGAGCATCGATTATGCGTTTAATGGGTTGTTAAGGGTTTAATTGTCGCTAACGAAGCAGACGAGCAGCAGCCGGGGGACGGGGCACAAGAGGAAGGGTCTCGCCGAGGTCAGTGCCTCGCCCGGCTCAGCGGCATCCCGGCAGGTCCCGCCCGACCCCCGGGGCCGTGGGGTTGGGCTGAGACCTCGCGGGGTGCGGGGGTGCTGACACCTGGCCCGGCCCGTGCGGAGCCGTGGGGACACTGTGAGGACGGGGCTGGCCCCGCCGTGCCCCGGGCTGTGGCTGTCGGGTCCGGAGCAGGAAGGTTTTCTGGGAAGCTCCTCATTTTGGTGGGATTAAGTCAGCTTCTGCCTGGCCTCCCCGGGGCCTGAGGCACACAAGGACACCCCAGGCACTTGGGGCAGACAAGGGAGGCCTCTGTGCTGAGCCGCTGTCCCGGCTGTGGTTCGGCACCGCAAAGCCACCCTGGGCTCTGCCATCCTCGATGGGCTCTGCTGACAGGGTACTGGTGACACAGCCATGCCTCCAACCGCTGGGTGGGCAGGCAGGGTTCCTCTGGGGTGCAGAACCCCTCTAGGCACCACCAGGGACATGACACCTTGCTACCACCACCTGGCAAGAACCGCTGCCCTGCTACTGGGGGGATCCCAGGCCCCCTCATCTGGATCCTTCCTTGCACCAGCCCCAGCCAGGGGCTGCAGGGGCTCTGACAGCACAGTTATGGCAGCTTTGTGCCCCTAACATGTGGCTGGATGGTCACCACTGGGCAGCGATTAGGGCAGGTGGGTGGCAGGCACAGCCCTCAAGGATGGCCAAGCAGATGCCACTGAGGACATGGTGGAGCTCAGAGCTGCGCCCAGACGTCAGTCCAGGCTGGATCAGGTTGCTTGTGCCAGGAGCCAGCCCTGCACACAACATCCTCTTGGAAAGCTCCTTCCCAGAAGAGCCTTGGCAACTCCAGACAGCAGGCAGGGCCCTGGCAGCGCCCAAGTGCAGCAGCACCCGACTCCAGCATGCAGAAGCCATTCAGCTTATTTCTTTACTTACAACACAACTGTCTCCTCGGGACTGGCACAACCAGTGTCATCCCCCAGGTGCAGCTAAAAAAATTCCCCCAGGTCCTCCCTACGAAACTAGAATTTTTCTGTTCACTTTTTTCCAAGTTTGCAGCATTAAAAAAACAAACAAAAAACCCAAACCAAAACAACAACAACAAACAAACAAACAAACAAACAAAC
>VWZE01024915.1:31644-47697 GCA_013396675.1 Eubucco bourcierii
GGGGGGGAGGGGGGGGGGAGGGGGGGAGGGGGGGGGGGGGGGGGGGGGGGGGGGCGCAGGACGATTAGCCAAGGAGACCTGGTGCAGGGTCCTGACCCGAATCCCAGCCAGTGCTGGGAGGCTTCGCAGAGACCCACTGGGAGCACTGGGATCCGGATTGCCCATTGGGACAGGATGGGGCCTCAGTGCAGGGCAGGAATGAAGGAGCTTGGTGTGACAGGGTGCCGCGGGGACCTCGGTGTCACCGTTCAGTGGTGAGCCCAGCCTCGAGGAAAGCGGGGACACGGAATGGGAAGGAAGCTGCACTGGGTGGCATGGCTGCTGCCACCCCATCAGGAACCTGGCCAGGACACTGACTGGGACATGGATGATCCCACCCCACCAGGGTGGGACAGCAAGGATGGCAGGGACAGCGGAGATGGCAGGGGCAGCAGGGATGGCAGGGGCAGTGGGGATGGCAGGGGCAGTGGAGATGGCAGGGGCAGCAGAGATGACACAGGCAGTGGGGATGGCAGGGGCAGTGGGGATGGCAGGGGCAGCAGGGATGGCAGGGGCAGTGGAGATGGCAGGGGCAGCAGAGATGACACAGGCAGTGGGGATGGCAGGGGCAGTGGGGATGGCAGGGGCAGCAGGGATGGCAGGGGCAGTGGAGATGGCAGGGGCAGCAGAGATGACACAGGCAGTGGGGATGGCAGGGGCAGTGGGGATGGCAGGGGCAGCAGGGATGGCAGGGGCAGTGGAGATGGCAGGGGCAGCAGAGATGACACAGGCAGTGGGGATGGCAGGGGCAGTGGGGATGGCAGGGGCAGCAGGGATGGCAGGGGCAGTGGAGATGGCAGGGGCAGCAGGAACAGCAGGGCAACCGAACGGGAGGAAGCTCCCAGGTGTTCAGTCGTTTGTGCCTGCCACACAGTGCCTGGCATGCTCCTGCAGTCATCAGTCCCTTGATTGATCCCTGGAAGGGTGAGTGGTCGAGGTGGGATCCGAGCACCTCACGCACCCAGGGACCTCCTTGCTCCTTGCCTGCTGACAGCAGTGAGTGCCGTGGCAAAACTCCCACCCCACCTGTGCCCGATTCAGCCTCCTCCCATCCCCACGACCCGAGCCGTGGGCAGAGGAGCCGGGCCCGTCCCCACAGGCCTTTCCGGAGCAGATGGCCCCGGCGTGGGGAGCCCAGAGGCGGCTCCGAGCGTCCTTCCTTTCATGCGGGCGCAGCGTGACTCCCGCTCCGGCTGGAGGTGCCTCCAGGGCCAGCGCTGCCCGCACATTTTACAAGGGTTCAGCGAGCTTAGTCCTCGGGGACAGGCGACTCAGGCAGATTAGACCTCACTAAAATAGGCAGGTATTAGTGATCTCAGCAGCCCCCAGCCTTCCGGCCCGCTGCCATTTAAGCCAGTGCCAGTGCCAGTGCCAGTGCCGCTGCCGAATGCTCAGGAGCAAGGACGAAGCTCCCAGAGATGCAAGAGGCATCGGTGCGCCCCAGCTGAAGGAACCTTGCTGCCTGCTCAAGGATGGTGTGGGTGGGTTAAGTGATGCCAGACTCGCCCTCACCCCTGTCGGTGTTTACCCCCAAGGGACAGCCCGTGTGGGTGCCGCTGGCACTGGGGTGCAGTCCGTGGGCTGCTGCAGAGGAAGGGACAGATCTGGCCGCTGAGTGTCACGATCAGGGCACATGGGACAGCTCTGGTGCGGTGCTGTCATTGTGTGTGTCCCCTGCCAAGGATGGGGTTCATGCAGGCAAAGGGCACAGCAGGAAGACCAGAACGCTGCGAGCAAACACCACCTTTATTGAGGCAAACACTTTGCGAGGCCCCCGGGCTGGTTCCTGGGGGTGATGTAGCCTCAGGGACCACTGCTCTGTCCATCTCAGGGCTCACACCAGGAACACTGTGGGGAGGGACTCACTAGAGTGGACCCAGGCACCCTGCGTCTCGGCACCCACCCGTTGCACCCCATAAAGATAGCAGGGAATGGTTATGGGGAGGAACCCCCAGCCCCAGCACATGAGTGGGAGCCCCCCAGGCTCTCGTAACACCTGCACCCCATCGTTCCTGGGCGGGCAGCAGCCGAGCTCCAGCGCCCGCAGTGCCCCGAGCAGTGAAGCTACATCAGGCAGCATTTCTCCCCCGCGCCGTTCGCACCGCCTCGCGCGCGGTCCCGCAGCGCAGGCAGCTCCACCTCCCGCAGCTTCGTTAGGAAGGTGAAGACCCCGGCGTAACCATCCTCCTCCTCCTCACCCTGCACCATGGCAGCCAGCTCCTGCGGCAGCTCCGCCGTGCCGCCAGCCACATGCAGCTGGGCGTCGTCCCGCTCGTCCTGCACACGGGTGGGTGACGGTGTCAGGGTCGTGGGTAGGCTCGGGCACCCACCAGCTATGGGGCAGCTATGGCAGCAGGTCCCTCAGGGCCAGTCTGGTGCCACGGGTGTGTGGGGTGGTGGGGGGCCGTGGGGCTGTCCGCTACCAGGCTGGGACGGTGAGATGGAGGCTGGCAGCAGCGATGCGGGTGGAGACTGCAGCCGTTTGCTGCCCTCTTCAGGAGCCGTCTCCCACCCCAGGGACCTCTAGCAGGCAGCGGGCCAGGGTCTGTCCCAGAGGATGGAAAGTGAGGGGGAAGACCTCCGAGGTCCCGTCACGCCTGGTCCTTACCTGGGCCAGGTGGTACTTGTCCCGCAGGTGCATGCGCAAGGCAGCCCGTCCTGCCTTCCTCTGTGCAAAGGCCTTGTCCCGCTCGATCCTGTGGCAGCAGGCACCACACTGTCCCCTCTGCCTTCACCAAGCCCCCCCAACACCCCCCGACATTGCCCTGGTCCTCCGGCAGCAGAATGGCTGTGCCAGCTCTGGGCTGGGGCAGGAGGAGAAGGGGGTGCAAGATCTGGAGGAGGGTTGCAGTAGGGATCAGAGGGTGAGAGCCACAACCTGCCCCTCCAGCCCCAGCACCCAGGGAAGTGGGAGCCTAACGCTGTGTCCCATGCTGTCACCCCTTGACTCCGTGGGCACTGACACCCTGGGGTGTCCCTTGTCACCAAGAGTGCACCTAGCAGCTGACCCAGTCCCATGCCAGCACCCACAAGGACATGTCACACTATAGGGAGAGGCACCAAAGGGCACCCACTGTGACCCTGTCCTTTGCCCTAGACACCCTGGGGACAACCCCTAGAGGGTGGGACCCAGTCTCGGTGCACGGAGGACTCCAAAGAGCCTCGTGCCCTGCTGAAGCCTTACTTCTCCTCCAGCAGCTGCCGCTGGTACTCCTCAAACTCCTCGCAGGCCATGCCATTGGGCAGCGTGCCCACCTTGCCATCCTTGGGGGTCCCCTTGGGTGGCTCCTCCTCACCCCTCTGGAAGGTCTTCAGGGCAGTCATGAAGAAGGAGGCCATGGGTGGGTGGCTGTGGCAAACTGCCCCACGGTGCCCAGCAGCACTGGGGTGGTTCCTGGGGCCGGCGCCTGCAAGGTCAGTGGGAGAGGCTGCCCCAGGGGCACCGCGGATCAGGGGGGGATTAAAGCATTAGGAGGGGAAGCCACAGACACTGGGGTGGAAAGACCTTCCCATGCTGCTTGCTGCACCCAGTGGTGCTTGGGGGGGACAGCAGCGTGGGGAGATAGTAGGCTGCTCCCCAGTCAGGAGACAAGGAAGTGGAAGTGGAGTCACTGAACCCCAGTGCACCCCAGACTGAGCTAAAAGACTCCCCCCATTGCATGGGGCCTGGTGGAGGGCAAGACCCACAGGGTCAGATCCTGCCGGGGTGGGTCCTGTGTTATGGGCACCCAGAGCCACCTACAGCAGCACAGTGACTTCCGAGGTGCAGGAAAGAGCCAGCACAGAGGAGACTGAAGAGAATTAGCCAAAAACACCCCATTGGGGGTTAAAGGAGTGGGAGGAAGATGAGGAGGGGGCAGTGCACACCATACCTGTGTGCCCTGTGCCCCCATTAATCCCAGTTTCACCGAGACATGGAGATTGCTTAGGAGCTGTCAGGGCTGGGGGCTTCCCATTGCTGAAGTCCTGCCTGGCTCCTGAGTTGAGTGCAGGCAATTCCCACACAGCCACTGATTAACAGAATAATCCCTGGCTGCACAGAGCCCCAGGGAAAGGGGTCGGGCTGAGTGTGGGGGGCTCTGAGGGCTGGAGATCCTGGGCCCCCCTAAGCCTCTCACTCTGCTTTGCCAGGCCCCAAGGGAGGGATAGGCCTAATTTGAGCCCAGAGGCTTACAGATGCTGTTGAACTAATTTCTTTGGTTTAATCAAGAAACCCAAATCCCTGGGGCTTAGCTGGTCGTGCCCAGCATCCCTCTGCAGGGCTGGGTGGCTGGAGTGAGTCTGCCTTGGGCCTGGGGCTTCATCCTCCAGTGAGTGATGTCCCATCCTGTCCCATATCACCAGCAGGGGCAGCTTGAAGGGACCCCACATGTGGCATCCACATTCCAGGGCTGAGCATGTGGGGCATGGCCCCTGGTGGGTCAGGGGAGATCAGCCCTATGAGAACCTTCTCTGGACAGGATGGAGGAAGGTTCTTGACTCCTCTCCAGGCATCCCAGGGGAGGAGAGCCTTGTCCCTGACTGCTGTCCTGTGTCCACCAGGAGAGACTGGCACCACAAGGTGCCCTACTGCTTGGCTACCTCTTGCTGTGTTGCTCTCAATCCCAGCAGGTCCAGGGGGCTTCTGGTCACAAGTCCTGGGAGCAGGATGGGGACTAAACATCCCTCAGGTGCTTCAGCTCCTTCTGCAGCTTCTCTGTGAGTTTCTTGAAGGATGGATGCTTGCCTGGTTCCATCTCCCAGCAACTCCTCATCAGGGCATAGACAGTGGGAGGGCAGCCTGCAGGGGGCTCC
This sequence comes from Eubucco bourcierii, assembly GCA_013396675.1. Classification (NCBI taxonomy): domain Eukaryota; kingdom Metazoa; phylum Chordata; class Aves; order Piciformes; family Ramphastidae; genus Eubucco; species Eubucco bourcierii. The sequence continues at coordinate 36,478 of VWZE01024915.1, forward strand.
ATGCGGTACCCCTGCTCCAGCAGCTCTGTCACCTCCTTCAGGCTCTGGCAGGATGGAGAAGCCAGCTGAGATCACCCCTCCTCCACCCTTCCAGGGTCTTGTCCTGGCCAGGGCCCCATGAGATGTCCCTGTCCCAGCAGTGACAGCAGGATGTGACCTGCAGTGTCCCCCAGCATGGCACTCACCAGCTTGGGGTATGGTGCTCGTCCAAAGGAGGTTTCCCACAGGAGGATCCCATAGCTCCACGCATCCGACTTGGAGGAGAACTTCTGCAGCAGCAGGAGGGGAGAGCTGCCTGGGGTCTGTTCTGACCTCTCATCCCTCCCCAAGACCAAGAGAGTGCCTGCTCCCTGCCAGCCCCAGCTCCCTGGGCTGTGAACCCCCTCCCTTCCCATCACCTCTACGGCCCTGGGTTCATCTGACCACATCTCCCCGAAGCTGCCCCAGGGCGAGGGCTGGTCAGGACAGAGAGGCAGAAATGCGGGGAGGCAGGGATGAGTTGGCAGGAAGGGGGCAGAACCCGAGGGGATGAGCTGCTTTGAGAGGACCTACTGGCCCCTGCTCCCTTCCCACCGTTGCTCACATTGTGTTTCAGGGCCTCTGGGGCTGTCCACCTGATGGGCAGCACAGTGCCATCTGCACCCTCGGGGTTGACTCGGGCCAGGCCGAACTCGCTGGCTTTGGCCACGCTCTCCTCTGAGATGAGGATGTTGCGGGTAGCCAGGTCCCTGTGCACCAGCTTCTTGGACTCCAGGTAGTCCATGCCCTGGGCCAAGAAAGGCAGGGTGCAGTGCCACTGTATGTCCCTGGGGGCTGCCCAGGGCAGGCACCGCTACCCAGCCTGCAGGAGGGAGGAGAACTTACAGAGCAAAGAGCAGGAGCTGCCGGGTGGGGACAAGCGCTCGGCCTCGTGTGCGCAAGAAGTTCACCAGGTTGCCCTGACAGAGGAGGAGAAACCTGTAAGGGCCAAGGGGATGGGGGCTGCATGGGGACTTTGTGCCCCGTAGGGACTGCAGCACCTGGAATCCATCCGACATGTGGAGCTTGTGCCCCCAGAGGGGTGGGCACTGCCAGACTGGGTGTCCTCACCTTGCCCATGAACTCCATGACGATGTAGAGGCCGTTGTGCAGGATCACCCCCAGCAGACACACCAGGTTTTTGTGCTGGACCTTCCTGAAATGGAGGAGATCCAAGTCCAGGGGGTGCCTGCTTGTGCCTTGGTCAGGGGGCAGGGCTGGGACACGTTTGCCCACAGGGCACTCACGTCATGGCAGCTGTTTCTGCAAGGAAAGCCTGAGCGGTCACATCGCATTTGATGTTCTTCACAGCTACCTTCTGCCCCATGTAACTGCCCTGCAGGACATCTGGGGGGAGACACAGAGGGCTCAGGGTCAGCCCAGGACACAACTTCCCACAACCCTGGCTGAGCCTCCATTCCAGAGGAGGAGGGGATGTTAGGAGGTGCCATCTGGGGAAGCCCACAGAACCTCCAACCCCATCTCACCTACCTCCAAACTCGCCTTGCTCGATGCACTCTCCCAGTGTGAGGTGTTGCAGGTTCAGCAACCAGCCAGCTAGGCACAGGCACAAGGACAGGTTAACAGGGGCCACCAGCTGGGCCATGCTGCCTTGTCCCCAAACTCCAGCCCATGACCCTCTCCTGCCATCTCCTACCTTTGGCCAACTCCTCCTCAACTGACTTCATTCCAGGTTTTGGTTTGGGCTTCACCAGCTTGGTGCAGAGGGCTCCCTGCTCCTTCATGTAGTGCTGCCAGGGGATGAGCAGATGGGGGTGATGCAGTGATGCCCAAGAAATACACATGGACCCCACCACCCTCACCACCCTCAAAATGCCCCAGCCCCCATCATCCTGCCATTTGCAGCCCACACCTCAGCCTTGTTCCCCTCTGGGCACAGCCAGAGAGACACTGTGAGGGACCATGTGCCACACAGGGTGCCACTGGGGAGCTGGGCTAAACTCCTGGTGAGTGCTGCAGTAGCCCAGGGCAGTTGGACAGTGCCAGGGTTACAGAGCAGGGCCAGGGCAGCTGAAGGAGAAGGATCCCACATGAAAGCAGAATTTGTGTCTGAGTTAAAAATAGGAGAGTGTAGCCCACCCAGAGAGGAGCCAGGCAGCATCTGTGAGACAGGGCAAGGATGGGCCCTGAGGAAGAGCTTGCTGCAAGGGACCTAAGGTGGCAGCCTGGGAGCCCCACAGGGTCAGCAGGTGAGAAGGGCCTCAGAGAGAAAGGAAATGCAGCAGAACTCCTCAAAGCCTTGGCAGGGCTCAGACCTCATGCAGGGTCTGGGGGTGGCAAAGGCTGCCAAGATCTTCATTTTCCAAAATGCCCCAAGCCCTGCTGATGTGTGAAGCACTTAGCAGGCAGGGATGGGGCAAATGTGGCTCTGGGCAGGGAACTTGGGTTGCTGCTGGCATGGCTGGTTGGCATCTCTGGGGCATTCCACATCTGTTCATTGTCCCCTAAGTTGAGGGGGAACCTCTGGCAAGGATGGGGAAATTACAGCAGGTTGTGGAGCTCAGTGAGAAGCACAGGAGAAAGAGGGGGGGGGGGGGGAGGGGGGGGAGGAGGAGCAGGAGAAGGCACTGCTCTGGCTGACACCGCAGGGCTCCTGCCCAGGCTGTGGGGGGGCTCTCACCTCGATCATGTCGATGAGGTTGGAGAAGTGGTGCAGGCTGTTGATGCTGAGGGTGCCCTCCTCGTGCAGCACGCAGCAGTGGGTGACCTGCCTGCCCACAGTGCATAGTCGCCAGGGTGCCGGATGGACTGGCGCACCAGGAACAGCCATCCTCGGGGGGCTGCAGCTCCTGCACCGCCTGTGCCCCCGAGATCTTCCCGTGGCACCAGCTGAGGAGAGGGGCCTTGGGAAGGGCCATGCCACCAGGCTGCCCCAGCACCAGCAGCAGGACGGGCAGTGCACAGCCCCTGCCAAAGCTACGTACGGCTCACTGCACACAAATCCCTAGCCCCTAGGTTAGGGTTAGGGGTTAGGGTTAGGGTTAGGGTTGGGGGTTAGGGTTAGGGTTAGGGGGTAGGGTTAGGATTAGGGGTTAAGGATAGGGTTAGGTGTAAGGGGTTAGGGTTAGGGGGTAGGGGTTAGTGTTAAGATTAATGATAGTGTTAGGATTAGAATTAGGGTTAGGTTTAGGGTTGAGGGTTAGGGTTAGGATTAGGGGTTATGGTTAGGGATTAGGGTTAAAATTTGGGTTAGGATTAGGATTAGGGTTAGGTTAGAGGTTAGAGGTTAGGTTTAGGGTCAGGGTTAGGAGTTAGGGCTACGGGTTAGGGGTATGGGGTTAGGGTTAAGATTAGGTTTAGTGTTAGGATTAGGGTTAGGGCTATGGGGTTAGCAGAGGCCCATCCCAGCTGGGTGGACATGACCAGGAGTCTCCAGACTGGCACCACAAACCCCTCCCTCATCAGGGCTTGGCTCTGGGTAGCTCTGTGTCCAGCTGGCCACCCAAAACCTGGGCAAAGGTGCCAGTGCCCACCCTCCTGCTGCTGTACTCACGGCATGAGGCTGAGCTTGGGGTCGATGTGGATGGCTTCTCACTGCCGCAGAGCACTGCCCACCAGCAGCCCCTCCTGCCCTGTCTCATTGTGCCTGGCACAGCACCAGCCCTTGCCCTGCAGGCAAGGGGGTCTCAGAGCAAGGGAAGGAAAGGGGCACTCTGCTGGCAAGGAGGGCTGGCTCCAGCCCCTCAGCCACTGGCACTTGATTCCCTCCCGTTCTGTGCCCCGCTGGGGCAGGCTGAGCCCTGTGCTCACCTCCACTGCTTCGACGATGGTGACCGCATGGCCCTTGCGGAACGCCAGCTCCTGGGCCTTGGGCTTGGTGTGGTCGTGCTTGGTGACACACTGTATCCCGGGGGCCAACGCTTCTGCAGGGGAGGAGGCAGCTTCAGCAGGGCACCAGGAGCTGCTCCCCTCTGCCGCCCGCAGGCAGCAGGTCAGCCCCAAGGACCATCCAAAGACCTGTTTGAGGACAAGGGCCTGAGCCCTGCTCTGCCTCACTGTGCTCCTGTGGCACATGTCACCCTGCCATCAGCAGAGGAAGCGCTGGCACCCCTGTGGCAGTCCTGCTCACCCCAGACATGGTTGCCTGTCAGTGTATCAGGGTGTCCCTGTCTTCTTCTGCTGCCACCCGTAGAGAAGAAGCCAAAAGGAGCTGTGGAGGGATGGTCCCATGAATCACAGAATGGTAGGGGTTGAGGAGTCCAAGCCCCCTGCCAGAGTAGGACCACCCAGGGCAGCTCACACAGGAACACATCCAGGTGGGTTTTCAAAGTCTTCACAGAAGGAGACTCCACAACCTCTCTGGGCAGCCTGCGCCAGACTCCAGCACCCTCACACCAAACGTTTCTAATGTTGCTCCAGCTCGTACCTGTTGTTCCTTGTCCTATTACTGGGCACCACCAGCAAGAGCCTGGCACCTGTATCTTGCCTCCCACCCCTCAGATATTTACAGACATTGCTCAGATCCCCTCACAGCCTTCTCCTCTCCTGACTAAACAGCCCCATGGCCCTCAGTCTTTCTTCACAGCAGAGGTGTTCCAGCCCCTTCCTCATCCTCATAGCTCTCCACTGGGCTCTCTCCAGCAGGTCTTTGATTTTCTTGAACTGAGGAGCCCCAAACTGGAACCCAAACCTGAAATCCCAAATGGAACCCTGCAGCTGGCCATGGGACAGGGAGGCTGGTCGAGTTTAGCAGCTTTGAGAGGAAGGCCTCAGAGACTTTGCCTCAGTTCGCTTGGAGCCCCTCAGCAGTGTTTGTGTGAAGTGCAGATCTGCCAGGCTGCTGCCAGGAGCCTTGTGAGGATCAGAGAGCTCTGCTCTGGCTGAAACTGCTGGGGCAGGGCTCAGGTGACACAACCCCCAAGGGCAAAGCAGCTTCTGGTGCTGGGTGCCCAAACAAAGACCTCTGCCTAATTGGCTGTAACCTTGGTAGTAAAGTTGACACCTCTCAGTGTGCTAACGAGGAGAATTAAGTCCATGCTAAACAGCTCTGGCTGTGCCTCAGTGCTCCTCCCAGACCAAATGTCACCTAGAAGGCAGGGACAGCCTGGCCTTGGGGTGTGAAACCCACAAGAGGGACATCTCAGGGCACTCCCTCTGGCACAGGGTCAGCAAGAGGGGTGCAGTGTGGCCAGCACCAGCTGCAGGTGGGACTGGGGGAGAGGACAGAGAGGAGCTGGTCCCTGGGCTGCACTTCTGTTCCTCCAGCCCAGCCAGGGACACCATTCCGGGTGGGAATTACACCTGCAGCACTGGGCTGGACTTGGGCTGCCTTCAGGCCGAGCTCCCTTGGCAGGCAGTGCCTTTATCCCCGGCAGGCCCCAGGCTGCTGTGTCTGGGAACAATGAAACCATTGCAGGGCTCTGCCCCCTGGGCTGTGCCACACCAAGGCCTTGCTGGGGCACTGAGAACTGGAGGCAAAAGTTAATTCTGCCAAGGAGTGCAGGGCTCTGAGACAGGTGAAGGTTGGGGTGTGACAGATGGGGCAGAAGTCATGTCCCAGGCCCCACTGCTGTCTCCACAGGCTCCTCTGGCCAGCACAGCTGCTTACAGACCTGCCCATCCTGTGGGGCAGACCACGCCAGGGAGCAGAGCAGGCTGCAAACCCTGCCTGCATGGGGGACACTCCTGACCCAAACCCAGGTGGGAGCAGGATCCAGTGCCCTGGCTCCTAACCCTTCTCCTTGCTGTGGAGCCCAAAGATGTGCTCTGCTGCCCAGGAGCACAGCTGGGGCCCATCGCTGTGCTTGCAGTGGGTTATTGAAGTTTTATCAGGAACTAGCTAGAGGGCAAGAATAACTTGCTAGAGGGCAGGGACCCATCCAGAGGGACCTGGACAGGCTGAAGAGGTGGGCCTGAGCAAACCTCATGACATTCAACATGGTTAAGTGTAAGGTCCTGCACCTGGGTAGGCACAATGCCAAGCACAGCTCCAGGCTGGGTGGGGAATGGCTGAGAGCAGCCCTGAGGAACAGGCCCTGGAGGTGTGGGGTGAGGAAAAGCTCAACCTGAGGCTGCAGTGTGAGTGCAGCCCAGACAGCAACTGTGTGCTGGGCTGCAGCAAGAGCAGTGTGGGCAGCAGGGCAAGGGAGGGGATTGTGTCCCTTGGCTCTGCTCTCCTCAGACCCCACCTGCAGTCCTGGGTGCAGTTCTGGAGCCCCCAGCACAGGAAGGCCATGGAAGTGTTGGAGGCAGTGCAGAGGAGGCCACCAAGATGCTGAGAGGGCTGCAGCAGCTCTGCTGTGAGGACAGGCTGAGAGAGTTGGGGCTCTGCAGCCTGGAGAGGAGAAGGCTTCCAGGAGAGCTNTGCTCCCTCCCTGGAGGTGTTCAGCACCAGGTTGGATGAGGCCTTGAGTGCCCTGTGCTAGTGGGAGGTGTCCCTGCCTATGGCAGGGGGTTGGGTCTGGATGGTCCTTGAGGTCCCTTCCAACCTTCCCATTCTATGATTCTATGATAACTGTTTTTTCCACATCCTGCTTCAGCAGCTCCGTGTCATCAGGACCATGAGAGGTGCCAGCCATGGGGCCCTGTTGGCAGGGGATGTGGCAGGGGATGTGGCAGGGGAGAGCTGAGGCACCATTGTCACATTTGCTGGCTGTGCAAGGTTCCTGGCACCAGCTTGCCATGCTGGGCTGCATGTGACCACTTTCCAGTTCAAAGCTGTGGGTGTTCTCCTGCAGCCCTTCATCCTGTGTCACCTCCATGGTCTGGGTTGGCACAGACCTTTCCAAGGATCACCCATTTCCAGCCCCTATGCCATCAGCTGGGATGGCTCCAGGTAGAGCAGGTTGCTCAGGGGCCTTTTCAGCCTGACCCTGAAGGACTGCTCTGAGCAGCTTGTTCCAGTGCCTCTCCCCACTCTGCTCAGAGTATTTCTTCCTTATGTTCAGTCTAAATCTCTCAGTTTTTAGTTCCACACCATCCTTCCTTATCCTGTCCCAACGGTCCCTGCTTTAAAGTCTGTCCCCAGCTTTCTGCTCAGCCTTTCAGCCCTGCAAGGCCACCAGAAGGGCTCTCTGGAGCCTTCTCTCCTGCAGGCTGCCCAAGCCCAACTCCCTCAGCCTGGCATCCCAGCAGAGCCCTCCCAGCCCTGCCAGCACTGCTGTGCCCTCCTTGGCCCTGCTGCAGCAGGTTCCTATCTGTGCTGTGCTGAGGGCTCCAGAGCTGACTCAGCCCTGCAGGGGGGGTCTCAGCAGAGCACAGTAGAGGGGCAGAATCCCCTCCCTGCCCCTGCTGCCCACGCTGCTGGACATCAGCCCAGGACATGGTTGACTTCCTGGGCTGCAAGTGCGTATTTGCTGTCTCATGTCCTGTTTGTCAGCCACCAAATACTCCCAAGTCCTCTGCAGGGCTGCTCTCACTCCACTCATTGCCCAGCCTTTATTTGTGATTGGTATTAGCCCAGACCAAGCACAGGACCTTGCACTTGGCTCTGTTGAGCTTCATGAGGTTCACATGGGCTCACTCCTCCAGCCTATCAAGGTCCCTTCACCTAAGTGCATTCCTGGCACCACTCAGCTTGGTCTTCCCTGCAGACTTGCTGAAGGCCCACTCAGTCCCACTGCACACACCACTGCTGAGGGCAGAAATGGCATTGGTCCCAGGATGGCCCCCTCATGGTGAGACACTGGCACAGGTTGCCCAGGGAGGTTGTGGCTGCTCCCTTCCTGGAGGTGTTCATGGCCAGGTTGGATGAGGCCTTGAGTGACCTGTGCTAGTGGGAGGTGTCCCTGCCTATGGCAGGGGATTGGAACTGGATGAGCTTTGAGGTCACTTCCAACCTAGACCATTCTGTGCCACCACTTGTTGCTGCTTTCCATTTGGACATGAAGCCATGAACTGTAACCCTGGACACAGCCATTCAGCCTCTGCCACCTCAAGGCAGATCTCTTCAGTTTAGAGGCTGAGGGGGACCACAGCAAAGGCCTTGCAGAAGTCCAAGATATGACATCCAAAGCTCTTCACTGGTGCACTCCAGCATGGAGCAGCTGTGCTGGCTGTCCCCTCCCTGTCTTCCATGAGTTTCAACATCCAGGGGGATCTGCTCCCTGCTCCTGCAGGGCAGGGGGTTGAGACTGATTGGCTGATATTTCCCAGGGTCCTCCCTCTCACCCTTCTCAGGAATGGGGGTGGGGGGATGGGGGATTGGGCTGTTTCCTTTTTCCAGTAGCTGGGATCTTTGCCTGACTGCCACAACCTTTCAGACAGGGTGCAGGTGCCTGGGGACAACACCAACCAATTTCCAACCAATTTCCACCAATCTTGCTGCTTCCTGCAGAGGTTGGTGTGTCCTGGTTCCTCAGGTGCTCTTCCACCTGATCTTCTCTTACGAGAGGGACTTTGTTCCTCTAGTCCGTACCTTGAGGCACAGGGCCTTGAGAGATGTGGGAAGAGAGACGACTAAGGAAAACTGAGTGTCAAGAAATAGCAGTGCTGGGCACCTCCTCATTCCCCATGGCAGCTGCCACCAGCTCTTCCATCCTACCTGAGGCAGATGTTGGCCTTCATATTCCTTTTCTGGCCAATGCAGAGCGTCATCTTATTCTCCTGCCTGATCCCACTCCAGCTGTGCCTTAGTTTTCCTGATCTCACCTCTATACACACAGGTGGCATCTTCATGTTCTTCCTAGGTTACACTGCCTGTGCCTTCCCTCCTCACACTCTGATTTGACCAGGAGCCCCTACTAAGCCATGTTGCTTTCCTGACTTCCTTGTCCCAAAGCAACAACTCGTTCTTGGAGATATTTGGTCCATACAGTTCTGGTCAGAGAACGTCGTCACCAGCAGGATGTGTGGGCACAGAGCCTGGGAGGAGATGTTTGTCCCCTTCTTGGGCTTGGAGGTGTTCTGCACTTTTTGTGTTGTTAATCTCAGTAGTTGTGATGAGGATGAGAGGCACAGAAACGCCTTGGGGTTTGGTGGAGCCATCCCAGCCCAGTTCAACAACTGGGGAGCTGCCAGGCCCAGCCCTGTGGTTGAAGAGGGGACCCAGGCATTGGCAGATGGCACTTCTGAACTTGGAGCTGGGCACGCTGGGCACACAGCCCACAGAGTTGCTCTGCAGACATACCAAGGCTCACTTCGACAGTGAGGGTACAGCTCTGGGGCTAAAAAGCAGCTGATTCCCAGCCACTGTCCCCACTGACCACAGCACCACCTCCTCCCGTCTGCACTGGCACGGCAGCAGTGATAAAGGTGTTCCCTGCGCCCGGCAGCTCCCGCGGCGCTCGCACTCACCTGCCCGCAGCGTCCACGCAGCGCTCTGCAGGGCAGCTCTCAGCCGAGCTTGGGCTCCGAGGGCCGAGCTGGTGCAGAGCGAGTTGCCTCTCCCCTGGAGCTGTGAGCTCCGCTTTCAGGGGCAGGTTCCCAGGCAGGGCTGCTGCTGCCTTATTTCCTCCTTTCACTTCTGCTGAGGGCTGCAGATGCAGCGGCCCAGAGGTCCTAGCGCCTGCCGCCGCCTGCAGTCGCACATGAATCAGAGGTGACGGCTCCTCAGACAGCCCCCCGGAAACGGAGAGCAGCAGCTCCTGCAGCTCCTGCAGCCTGCAGCACTCCACAGCACTCCCAAAGCATGCACACCCTGCAGCCAGCCTGGATGTCACACCTTGGGTGCTCCCATCAGCGCTGCCACCTGAGCAGTGGGCACCCTGTCTCCTGGGTGACTGAGTCAGGAGAGGATGTGGTGGGAGCAGTGATCCTGAAGTCTAATCCCATCTCAGCAACACTCAGTGTGGTCTGGATAGACAGGAAAGCTGGGCCAGGGGAACCTCGTGAGGTTCTACAAGAGTAAGTGTGGGTCCTGCCCCCGTGGAGGAACAACCTCCTGCAGCAGCACAGCTGAGAGTGACCTGCTGGGGAGCAGCTGCATGCGAAAGGACCTGGGAGTGCTGGTGGACAGGAAGTTCTCCATGGGACAGCAATGTGCCCTTGTGGCCAAGGCCAATGCCCTCCTGGGGTTGCATGAGGAAGAGTGTGGCCAGCAGGTCAAGAGAGGTTCTCCTGCCCCTCTGCCCTGCCCTGGTGAGGCTGCACCTGCAGTGTTGTATCCAGTTCAGGAGGGACAGGGAGATGCTGGAAAGCATCCAAGGGAGGCTACAAGGACGCTGAAGGGCCTGGAACAGCTGTGTGATGGGGAGAGGCTGAGAGCCCTGGGGCTGGGCAGTCTGCAAAGGCTGAGAGGGATCTGAGTGGTGCCTATAAATATCTGCAGGATGGGTCAAGAAGGGGCCAGGCTGGGCCAGGCTCCTTACAGTGGTGTCCTGTGCCAGAACAAGGGACAATGAACACAAACTGGAACCCAGGAGGTTCCTGTTCTCACTGTGAGGAGAAACTTCTTTGGTGTGAGGGTGCTGGAGGCCTGGAGCAGGCTGCCCAGAGAGGTTGTGGAGTCTCCTCTGGAGACTTCCAACCCCACTCTGGCCATTGTGCTCCTGGGCAAGCTGCTGTGGGAGCCCTGCTGGGGTAGGGGAGCTTGGACTGGATGATCTCTGGAGGTCCTTTCCAACCCCTAACATTCTGTGGTTCTATGAACTGACTCCTGTGAGACTTAAGAGAGGCTGATCCAAGAGCACAGCTGCACCTTGCTGCTCTGAGAGAAGCCCAAAGCAGCACAGGCTGAGCAGCTGCAGAGACCTCTGCAGAGACCCAGAGACCTTGTGCCTCTGGGCACAACTGTCGAAGGGCAGAGCTTTATCTGCATCCTCCAGCACCCACAACTGGAGGGGAGGGAAGGATCCCCTCTGCAGCTCATCCTCCCAGCCAGGAAACTGGAGGCCTCAGTCTTTAGTATATTGACCCTCAAAAGTGTCTTCCTCCCATCTCCACTGCACTGCACTGCATGGTTCAGTGCAGCAGAGCTGAGCCAGCACACCCAGGTCCTCCAAAACAGCCTTCAGGGGGACAAAAAAGCAACATTTGGTAGCACTTCTGAAGCTGCTGGCTTCATATGGGAGATGCTTTCTCACTTCCTGGGCTGAGGCTCTGGTCACATCTCTGCCTTCCTCCTGGCATCCATCCTTTGGGGCAGGCAGAATCAGGCTTGCAGTCACAAGTATCTTACAGGATAAACTTCTGAGCACTGACATTCATCACCAAAGTGATCCAAGGAGGCAGGGGCTGGAACAGGAAGGAGGAAGAAGAGGCAGCAACAGTGATGAGGAGTAGCAGCACATTTTGTACAGGAAC
>VWZE01024915.1:49810-70861 GCA_013396675.1 Eubucco bourcierii
TTACTCAGGTCCAGGTAGATGCCACCAGCTGCCCTTCCCTTGTCCACTGTCGCTGTGACTTCATCATAGAAAGCCACTAAATGTGTCAGGCAGATCTGCCCTTGGTGCAGCCATTGCTGGGTACCACCAATCACCTCTGCTTTGTTTTCCATTTGCCTTAGCAGAGCTTTCAGCAGGATCTGCTCCATGATTGTCAGGCACAGAGGTGAGGCTGACTGCTCTGTAGTTCCCAGGGTCATCCTTTTTTCCCTTCTTGCAGATGGGTGTTATGTTTGCCCTCCTCCAGCCAGCAGGAACTTCACCAGTCCACAGAAGGATCCACTTCTGTGCTCTTCTTTCATAGAATCACAGAATCAGGCAGGGCTGGAAGGGACCCCAAGGACCATCCACTTCCAACCCCCTGCCATGGGCAGGGACACCCTACCCTAGAGCAGGCTGCCCAGAGCCTCATCCAGCCTGGCCTTAAACACTTCCAGGGATGGGCTTCAATCACCTCCCTGGGCAACCCCTGCCAGGCTCTCACTGCCCTCATGGTGCAGAACTTCCTCCTCACCTCCATCCTGACTCACTTCCAGCTTTGCTCCATTACCCCCAGTCCTATCACTCCCTGAGAGCCTACAAAGTTCCTCCCCAGCTTTTTTGTATCCCTCTTCAGATCCTGCAAGGCCACAAGAAGGTCTCCTGGGAGCCTTCTCCTCTCCAGCCTGCACAGCCCCAACTCTTTCAGTCTGTGCTCACAGCAGAGCAGCTCCAGCCCCCTAAGCATCCTCCTGGCCCTGCTCTGGACACTCTCCAGCATCTCCACATCCCTCTTGTCCCAGGGGCTCCAGCACTGGGCACAGGGCTCCAGGTGGGTTCTCAGCAGAGGGCGCAGAGGGGCAGAGTCCCCTCCCTGGCCCTGCTGCCCACACTGCTGCTGCTGCAGCCCAGGCTCTGGTTGCTCTCTGGGCTGCAGGTGCACACTGCTGGCTCAGGTTGAGCTTCTCCTCCACCAGCACCCCCAAGTCCCTCTGCCCAGGGCTGCTCTCCAGCCAGGCACTGCCCAGCCTGGATTTGTTTCCCACAGAAACAGCCAAGTAAGAAATGATCTTTTTTTTCCCCTCCAGCAGCAGAGCAGGCACACACCCACACCCCCTCCCCACCCAGCCCCACAGCAAACAACCCTTTGACCTGCACTTGATCATAAAGAGAGCTTCCTAGGGATGGATGTCAAGTGAATGAAGAGCTCAGTGCAGCTCTGAGACAACTGACTGCATACAGGATTTTACAGCTGCCTCTAATCTTCTTAACTGCAACAATTAGACAGGAAATTCTCCCTCAGAAGCAGAGAACTGCAAACATCACCTCTGCCACTGGGACTCAGACTTTGGGGTCTCCGTGGATGTCTCTGTACCTGCACTCCTCACCTACTCCACTGCCATGGGAGTGTGGAGGAGTAGAACCCTTTCTCCCCACCTCCTCTCACCTGTTGTAAGTTGGTGGCAGAATTCTACACTGCCCTCTGAGCACTGAACCCAGCCCCACTGCCTGCTCTCAGCTGGGTATTGTTTCCCTCACCACTCCCAACCTGAGGCATAAAAGATGTTGCTCAGGATAACCACCCCTGACAGTGACAGCTGCCTGGCACTTAGGAATTTCTCACCAGGGAGTGCTCTCTTACTCCTCAGCACAATTCTGGCAGCCCATGAGTGATGCCCAACATCTGTGTTAAAGGCTATGTTAAATTCTCTTGAAGGTGGGAAGGAAATGCTGCAGAAAGACACAACTGAAAGCCCCATGGAGACGTTTGACTAGAACTGATCTGTTTGCACACAGAACCACAGAACACATCTGGGTGGCAGAGCCCTCCAGGCTCACCCAGGCCAACCCTCAACCCAGCATTGTAGGGTCAACACCAAACCATGTCCCCAGGCACAGCTCCACAGATGCTTGGACACCCCTGGGGATGGGGAATCCAGTGCTGCCCTGGGCAGTCTGTGCCAAGATTTGAGAACCCTTTTAATGAAGAAATATTTCCTGGGATCCAGCCTGAGCCTCCCCTGGGGCAGCTTGGAGCCATTTCTAGCATCCTGGCCTGTATCAAACACTGCCCAGCAAGAGGGCAGTGATGGTGCCACTGCATTTGGCCCTGGTGAGGGCACAGCTTGAGTACTGGGTTCAGTTCTGGGCACCACAGGAGAGGAAAAACACTGAGGGGTGTGCTGCTTTGAGGCTATTTGGAATATTTTAATTAAAAAAAAAAAAAAAAAANNTCGTGCTTTAGTGCTATTAGAAAAATTTTAAAAAAAAAAAAAAAAAAAAAAAAAGATGACAGGCTGTGAAAAGCAAACACTGCTGATGTCCACTCACAGGCATGCTGAGATGTATAAGAATGAGGACACAAACAGAGATAACACAGAGAGTGTCTCTCTCTCTCTCTCTCTCTCTCTCTCTCTCAGAGCTGCTGTGTCTGCTGCTTTCTGCTGTGTAACCCAACTCATCACTCTGTTTCTAACCTCCCTGGCCCAGCCTCCAAACTCACCTTGCATGTAAGGCAAACCCTGGGGTAAGGTACAGGGGTGGGGAGAAGGTGGAAGGGTGGTTGAGAGCCCCTCCTGGGGTCTCTGATTTCTGGGAGGGGAGTTGTGTTGTATTACCTTTAACTTGTATATTTCTGTAAATATTGTGTATATAGTGTATATATCTGCTGTACATTGTGCTGAGCTGTAAATAGAGCTTCAGTCCTTAACTTCCAGCTGGCTGAGTCTAGTCTGGGTCATTTTTTTCATAGTGGGGGGTGTGGGTAACTCCCAAACCATCACAAGGGGCTGCAGGGTGTCCAGAGAAGAGCAGTGAGGCTGGTGAGGGGTTGGGAGGGCATCACACGAGGAGAGACTGAGGGAGCTGGGGGTGTTTGGTCAGGAGGAGAGGCTGAGGGAGCTGGGGGTGTTTGGTCAGGAGGAGAGGCTGAGGGAGCTGGGGGTGTTTGGTCTGGAGGAGGCTGAGGGGAGACCTCATTGCTCTCTGCAGCTCCCTGAGAAGAGGTTGCAGTGAGGCTGTGTTGGTCTCTTCTCTCAGGTAAGCAATGCCAAGATGAGAGGAAATGAGCTTGAGCAGAGCTAGGGGAGGCCTAGGTCAGACATTAGGAAAAGCTTCATTACTGAGAGAGTGGTCACTGGAGCAGTGCCCTGGGAGGTGGTGGAGTCCCTCTGCCTGGAGGTGTTCAAGCAGCTGTAGATGTGCTTCAGGTTGCAGTTCACTGCTCATGGTAGCTGGGTTGTGGTTGGACTCAAAGATCTTCTCCAGCCTTAGTGATTCTGTTAGTCAGTGAATGACCAAAACTGGCTTGGTAGCCAAATTCTTGACTCTATCCAAAGACCTCACTGGTAACAGTCAAGCTCAAAATCCTTCACACTATTGCCAGTTGTTTGTCACCACAAAACCTCCCCCAGTTTGCTCTCCTCCTTGTCAATGCAGCAATGATTGCAGCAGCTCACAGCAGGGGACTGAACTTATTTCTGAGATTTTTACCTCCAATGCAACACAGAGCCAGAGCCTGTGCTGAGTTCTGCCTTGCTAAGCAAAAGCTTCCACCTGAGGCCCTGTCTCGTTCCGACTGCTGCATCTCCCCTTGCTAAACCCATGTTGGCTACTCCTGATAACTCTTCCACATGGCTAGAGATGGCCTCCAAGAATGAGCTGCTCCATCACCTCTCCTGGGATGGAGGTGAGGCTGAGTGCCCTGCAGTTTCCTTCTTGCCTTTTCTGAAGCCCAGAGTGCTGTTGGCTTTCTGCCAGTCCCCAGGCTCCTCTCCTGTTCTCCATCACTTTCCAAAAGTGATGGAGAGAGGCTCAGGAGCATCAGCAGTTCTCTCAGCACTTGGGGATGCAACCTATGGGGCCCATGGATTTGTGAGTTGTGCTCAGTTCTGGGCCCCTCACTACAAGAAGGACATTGAGGGGCTGGAGTGTGTCCAGAGAAGGGCAAGGAGGCTGGAGAAGGGCCAGGAGCACCTGGGCTCCATGGGAGGTTGGAACTGGATGACCTTTAAGGTCCCTTCAAACCCAACCCCTTCTGTGAATCTCTGACTGTGAAACACAGCTGAGGTTTGATTCTGCTCTCTTTAGCTCCTTGGGTTTTCTGGAGATGATGAAGCTCTCTCCCATCAGCTGTGACTGAAAGCTGAGTTCAGAGGAAAACGCCAGAGGGACCATCTGCAGCTGGTTGTGTTTCTCAGCCCAGAGGAGGCACAGCCCCAGCTCCTGCCTGGCTATCCCCTGGGCTGCTTCCCTGCAGTGCCCTGACTCAGTCTGTGCTTCTGTCACAGTCTTAATTGCAGAAATGCCTCTGAGGGATCTTTGAGTTGCTGTGCACACTTCTGGAGCACAAGCAAGCTCTGTCATGTTCTTATCTCTGTTCACCCACCCCAGCTCCTGACGGCTCCCCGGATACTGCTGCACATGCACCTGCTGCAGGGCAAGAGACATCACAGAGCTAACATTGAAGCTGGGGCTGAATCCTGCTGGGCTCTGGTTTCCTCGATTTCCTGCCTTCTCAACAGCTTCTTTCTTGCTGAGGTTTTGTTATTCTAAGTGCTGCTGCTAAGCCTGCAAGCAAACAGGGCAGCACATTCATTTCCCTTTCAATGTCAGCTCTGTTTTTCTAGTAAATGTCTTCTGAAAAGCAAAGCAAAATTTCCTGAAACACTCAGGTTAACCCAAAGAAACCTCCCTTCGGAGCCACCTTCAATCCTGGGAGCTATAAAAAAGCTTCCAGGCACTAACAAATGGACAAAACTGATCTTTCCTGCCCTGCACTGCTGTGAGTCCTCACACACCACCTACCCAGGTTGGCTTCTTACACCCTCAGCCCAGGCATGGCCAGACACATGCCCACAAGCAGCTGCCTGCAGAGCATCCCTGCTGCTGTGGGTGCAGGTGGCAGTGCCCACGGTTAGATGTGAGTCACCCTGCAAAACACAGAGCACTAAGGGCCCCTTTGCACCTGATTTGTCAGCTAGGCAGGCTGCAGAGCTGGGCCAGGGGAACCTCGTGAGGTTCTACAAGAGTAAGTGTGGGTCCTGCCCCCGTGGAGGAACAACCTCCTGCAGCAGCACAGCTGAGAGTGACCTGCTGGGGAGCAGCTGCATGCGAAAGGACCTGGGAGTGCTGGTGGACAGGAAGTTCTCCATGGGACAGCAATGTGCCCTTGTGGCCAAGGCCAATGCCCTCCTGGGGTTGCATGAGGAAGAGTGTGGCCAGCAGGTCAAGAGAGGTTCTCCTGCCCCTCTGCCCTGCCCTGGTGAGGCTGCACCTGCAGTGTTGTATCCAGTTCAGGAGGGACAGGGAGATGCTGGAAAGCATCCAAGGGAGGCTACAAGGACGCTGAAGGGCCTGGAACAGCTGTGTGATGGGGAGAGGCTGAGAGCCCTGGGGCTGGGCAGTCTGCAAAGGCTGAGAGGGATCTGAGTGGTGCCTATAAATATCTGCAGGATGGGTCAAGAAGGGGCCAGGCTGGGCCAGGCTCCTTACAGTGGTGTCCTGTGCCAGAACAAGGGACAATGAACACAAACTGGAACCCAGGAGGTTCCTGTTCTCACTGTGAGGAGAAACTTCTTTGGTGTGAGGGTGCTGGAGGCCTGGAGCAGGCTGCCCAGAGAGGTTGTGGAGTCTCCTCTGGAGACTTTCAAGCCCCACCTGGCTGTGTTCCAGTGTGACCTGCCCTGAGTGATCCTGCTCTGGCAGGGGGGTTGGACTGGATGATCTTCAGAGGTCCCTTCCAATCTCCACAGTTCTGTAGCTCTGTAATTGAAGTTTTCAGTGAAGCGCTGCCTGAGGATCAGAGTCAAAGCTTACAGAGGCAGCTCAGGCAGCTCACACGACTGCTTCTGGGCAGGTCCGCAGGAGTTTTAGTTGTGGAACTCCTTGGTTGTTCAGTGCACTCCTGTGGGGCACTACAGCCCTCTGCAAACATTACTTCAAGCAACAGATCTATCTTCCACCATGAGAAGCAAGTTGCCACCCAGGCAGCAAGCTGAGAAAGCCACACAGGTGAGGGGAAAATCCATTTCAAGTGGATTTCACAGCTGGGTGGGTTCCACACACTCCTCCCTGGGGTAGGTAGCCCAGCTGGGTGGGCAGCACAAAGCCCTGGCAGCCTACTGTAGCTGAGGTAGAAGACCTCATTAAAACACACAGGTGATAGGTAGAGATTCAAAATTATTCTTTCAATACAGAGGGGAGAAAAATTATTAAGATTTGCTTATTTGGATTCTCTAGAGGTACCTGGAGATGGAACATTTCAACAATCCCAACCTGCTACTCAGAAGAAGCTGAACACATGCCCAAGTCCAGGAGCACTTCTCTGAAGTTCACTGGAAAGTCCAAGCTCCACCAGCAACACCCAAAGATGCTTCTTATGGACTGAAACACACAGGGAACATCTCGGAAGAAACGTCCTGCCCCTGGGTCACAATAACCCCTGGGGAGCTGCAGGCCTGGGCAGCTGTGGTTGGAAAGCTGCAGCTTGCAGAGGGACCTGGGAGTGTTGGTTGGCAGTCACTGAACATGAGCCAGCAGTGCCCAGGTGGCCAAGAAAGCCAATGGCATCCTGGCTTGGGTCAGACACAGGTGGGCAGCAGGGACAGGAGGTGTCCATCCGCCTGTGCCCAGCAATGCTGAGGCCACTCCTCTAGGGCTGTGCTCAGCTCTGGGCCCTCACTGCAGGAAGGACATTGAGGGGCTGCAGCCTGTGCAGAGCAGGGCAGTGAGGCTGGAGAAGGGCCTGGAGCAGATGGGGGTGAGGAGGGGCTGAGGGAGCTGGGGTGTGTGAGGCTGGAGGAGAGGAGGCTGAGGAGACTTCAGTGTTCTCTGCGGCTGCCTGCAGGGAGGTTGCAGCGAGGAGGGAGCAGCCTCTGCTCCTTGGTGGCAAGGGATAGGAGTAGAGAAAGTGGTTCCAAGCTGCCCCAGGGGAGGCTCAGGCTGGATCCCAGGAAATATTTCTGCACTGGAAGGGCTCTCAGACACAGGCTGCCCAGGGCAGTGCTGGAGTCCCCATCCCTGGGAGTGTTTCAGCAGCCTGTGGAGCTGTGCCTGGGGACATGGTTTGGTGCTGAGTCTGCAGTGCTGGGTCCAGGGTTGGGAAGAGCTTGGAGGGCTCTGCCAACCAGATCTGTTCTGTGATTCCGAAATGGGATTTCAGATCAACACAACTTGCGACAACTTCTTCAGTCTCTCAGGGCTCCTGACAGCTACCTTGGGGCTGGGGCGGGAGTTGAATCACCTCTGGACTGCAGATGGCTGTGAGCCACCAGCCGGAGGACACAGGTCACAAAGCAGGGCTGGTCTCGGCGGCCTGAGAGCATCCCAGGGATCCTCACCTGCTGCTGACTCCTGCCGCCTACAGAGGGAGCCGAGACCAACTCTGGCGGCGGCGCAGAGCACCCGGAGCGGGGCGGAGAACACCCAGAGCGGCAGAGAGCGCTCACCGCGGCACAGAACACACAGTGGAGACGAGAGCACCCAGAGCGGCTGAGAGCACCCAGAGCGGCTGAGAGCACCCAGAGCGGCGGAAAGCACCCAGTGCGGTGGAGAGCACCCAGTGCGGCTGACAGCATCCAGAGCGGCCGAGAGCACCCAGTGGGGCTGAGAGCACCCAGCGGGGCTGAGAGCACCCAGCGTGGTGGAGAGTACCCAGCACGGCAGAGCACCCAGTGCGGCCAAGAGCACCCAGAGTGGCGGAGAGCACCCAGAGGGGCCGAGAGCACCCAGAGGGGCCGAGAGCACCCAGCGGGGCCGAGAGCACCCAGAGCGGCTGAGAGCACCCAGAGCAGCGGAAAGCACCCAGAACAGCCAAGAGCACCCAGCAGGACTGAGAGCGACCAAAGCGGGTGAGAGCATGCAGTGGGCGGACAACACCCAAAAGTAGCTGAGAGCACCCCGAGTGGCAGAGAGCACCCAGGGCGACCGAGAGCACCCAGCAGAGCTGCAAGCACCCAGAGCAGTGGAGAGCACCCAGCAAGGCTGAGAGCACCCAAAGCGACTGAGAGCACCCAGTAGGGCAGATAACACCAAAAGTGGCTGAGAGCACCCAGTGGAGCAGCTGAGAGCACCCAGAGCAGCTGAGAGCACCCAGAGCGTCCAGGAGCACCCAGAGGGGCCGAGAGCACCCAGAGTGGCTGAGAGCACCCAGAGCGGCCAAGAGCACCCAGAGCAGCCAAAAGCACCTGGAGCGGCCAAGAGCACCTAGCAGGGCTGAGAGCATGCAAAGCGGCTGAGAGCACCCAGTGGAGCCGCAATGGCCAAGAGCACCCAGAGTGGCCAAGAGCACCCAGCGGGCCCAAGATCACCCAGAGCGGCCGAGAGCAACCACAGCGGCTGAGAGCACCCAGCAGACAGCACCCAGTGGGGCAGAGAGCACCAAAAGCGGCGGAGAGCACCCAGAACGGTGGATAGCACTTAGAGCGGTCGAGAGCACCCAGAGCAGCAGAGGGCAACCAGCGATGCCGAGAGCACCCAGTGGGGCGGAGAGCACTCAAAGCGGCTGAGAGCACCCAGAGCAGCTGTGAGCACCCAGCGCAGCAGAGAACACCCAGTGGGGCGGAAAGCAACCAAAGCGGCAGGGAGCACCCAGAGCGGTGGAGAGCACCCAGCGCAGTCGAGAGAACACCCAGTGGGGCGGAGAGCACTCAAAGCAGCTGAGAGCACCCAGAGCAGCTGTGAGCACCCAGCGCAGCAGACAGCACCCAGTGGGGCGGAGAGCACCCAAAGCGGCGGAGAGCACCCAGAGCGGCTGTGAGCACCCAGCGCAGCAGACAGCACCCAGTGGGGCGGAGAGCACCCAAAGCGGCGGAGAGCACCCAGAGCGGCTGTGAGCACCCAGCGCAGCAGACAGCACCCAGTGGGGCGGAGAGCACCCAAAGCGGCGGAGAGCACCCAGAGCGGCTGTGAGCACCCAGCGCAGCAGACAGCACCCAGTGGGGCGGAGAGCACCCAAAGCGGCGGAGAGCACCCAGAGCGGCTGTGAGCACCCAGCGCAGCAGACAGCACCCAGTGGGGCGGAGAGCACCCAAAGCGGCGGAGAGCACCCAGAGCGGCTGTGAGCACCCAGCGCAGCAGACAGCACCCAGTGGGGCGGAGAGCACCCAAAGCGGCGGAGAGCACCCAGAGCGGCTGTGAGCACCCAGCGCAGCAGACAGCACCCAGTGGGGCGGAGAGCACCCAAAGCGGCGGAGAGCACCCAGAGCGGCTGTGAGCACCCAGCGCAGCAGACAGCACCCAGTGGGGCGGAGAGCACCCAAAGCGACTGAGAGCACCCAGAGCGGCTGTGAGCACCCAGAGCGGCTGTGAGCACCCAGCGCAGCAGAGAGCACCCAGTGGGGCGGAGAGCACCCAAAGTGGCAGAGAGCACCCAGAGCGGTGGAGAGCACCCAGCGCGGCCGAGAGCACCCAGTGGAGCGGAGAGCACCCAAAGTGGCAGAGAGCACCCAAAGTGGTAGAGAGCACCCAGAGTGGTGGAGAGCAACCAGCAGGGCTGAGAGCACCCAACGCAGCCAAGAGCACCCAGTGGGGCGGAGATCACCCAGAGCAGCCGAGAGTAGCAGCATGGCAGAGCACCCAGCGTGGCCGAGAGCACCCAGTCAGGCGGAGAGCACCCAGAGCAGCTGAGAGCACGCAGAGGGGCTGAGAGCACCCAGTGGGGCAGAGAGCACCCAGAGAGGGTGAGAGCATCCGGAGTGGCCAAGAGCAACCAGCAGGGCTGAGAGCACCCAAAGCAGCTGAGAGCACCCAGAGTGGCTGAGAGCACCCAATAGAGCTGAGAGCACCCAGAGTAGCGAAGAGCACCCAGCAGGGCTGAGAGCACCCAGCAGAGCCGAGAGCACCCAGTGGAGCCGAAGCACCCAGGACAGCCAAGAGCACCCAGCGGGGCTGAGAGCACCCAGAACAGTCGAGAGCACCCAGCAGGGCTGAGAGCAACCAAAGTGGGTGAGAGCACCCAGCGGGCAGACAACACCCAAAAGTAGCTGAGAGCAAGTAGAGTGGCGGAGAGCACCCAGAGTGGCTGAGAGCACATAGCGGGGCTGAGAGCACCCAGGATGGCGGAGAGCACCCAGAGTGGCTGAGAGCACTCAGAGTGGCTGAGAGCACCCAGAGTGGCTGAGAGCACTCAGAGTGGCTGAGAGCACCCAGAGTGGCTGAGAGCACCCAGGATGGCAGAGAGCACCCAGAGTGGCTGAGAGCACCCAGAGTGGCCGAGAGCACCCAGAGGGGCAGAGAGCACCCAGAGCAGCCGAGAGCACCCAGAGTGGCAGAGAGCACCCAGAGCAGCCGAGAGCACCCAGTGGAGCCGCGAGCACACAGAGCAGCCGAGAGCACCCAGCAGGGCTGAGAGCACCCAGAGTGGCGGAGAGCACCCAGAGCAGCCAGGAGCACCCAGCAGGACTGAGAGCACCTGGAGCGGCTGAGAGCACTCAGTGGGGCAGAGAGAATCCAGAGGGGCTGAGAGCACTCAGATCGGCAGAGAGCACCCAGAGCAGCGGAGAGCACCCAGCGCGGCTGGGAGTACCCAGTGGGACTGAGAGCACCCAGAGCGGCTGGGAGCACCCAGTGGGACTGAGAGCACCCAGAGCAGCTGAGAGCACTGAGAGCAGCAGAGAGCACCCAATGCAGCAGAGAGCACCCAGCGTGGTGGAGCCCATGGCAGAGACAGCCACAGAATGGTGCTGAGTGAGGGCTGCCAGGATGGTGCCATCCAGCAACAGGCACACAAAGCCACAGAATGGTGCTCAGTCTCCTGTCTTCCCTCTTTACCTTCCCACAGCATCCTCAAGCAACCTTCCCTCACATCTGGTGTCTGATGCAAGCATCATCACCTTCCTCAGCTCACCTTGGAGTTTGCTCCTCACAGCTTCACCTGGCCTGGTGCAGTACTGGGGAGGCTGTGAACAATCAACTCCTGGCCTGCTGCTTTGTGTCACTCCAGGTCCTGTAAACACCCAGAACTGGCTCTGAATGGTCTCTTCTGAGGCTGCAGAGTCCCAGCACACTCAGTCGTTCTCTCTGTGCCAGCTGTCCTCTGTCACCAGCCTCAAGCCCTTCCCATGTCCTACTGCGGCCTCTCTAAGACAGAGGCAGCTGTGGCCCCAGTGCCACCAGCATCCCAAGCACAGGCAAGGCACTACTGGTATGCAATCCAGCAGCACAGTGTTTCCTGTCCTCTGGTTCTGGGCTTGGGTTGGGTTTGAGCAGATCCCTCCCCGAGCAGAGTACATTCACTGCAACTCAGAATGTGGAAAGTCAAAAAAGAAAAAAAAAAAAACCCAACCAAAAGTTGTGGGTTTTGTTTGTTTGTTTGTTTTTCCAGGTTAACCTCAATCTAGCAGTATAAGGGGAATGAGAAGATGGGGATGGGGCCGAGCGGCGCAGAAGCAGCAAAGCAGCAGCCAAAACAGCAGTGGGGGGAAGATAGCAGCAGGCACAGCAGGAGCAGCAGAGGGGCAGATAGAAAGCTGTGTTTGCAGACAAACCTTTGATGCTCCAATGAAATGACATTAACTTAGCCATTGTTGCCATTTTGTAGCCTATCCCTCCAATACTCTCCCACTTCTCAGTTTCTCTGTTCAAATTTTTTATGTCTGAACTAGAAATCCGTCTCAAAGGGCTTAACATCAGATTTGAGGAGCCCCTGCTCAGCTCTATCAGAAACTCCAGAATTTGACCCCTGAGTGATGACAGCTCCTGGGACTGGAAAAGCCAAGGCAGCCTCGCCCCAGGATTCGCCTTTGCAGGTTAACTCTTCAGCCTGCACAAGGTCTTGCTGCAGCTCCTCCTGTTTCTGCTTCCACAATATCAGCTGAGCTCACCTCACTGCTCACCTTTTTCTATTTTCAGACAAGGAATATATTGAGCTGCACTGAGAGTGGCAGAACCACAGAATTGTTTGGATGGAAAAGCCCTCTCAGAACATCAGGTCCAAGCAGCAGCCCAACCCCACCATGGGCACCAAACCATGGCCCCAAGTGCCATGGTCACAGGGTTCTTGAGCACCTCCAGGTTCTACCTGGGGACTCCACCACCTCTGTGGGCAGCCTGTGCCAGTGTCTGACCACTTTGGCAACAAAGACATTTTTCCTCATCCCCAACCCTCCCCTGGCACAATCTTAGGGCATTTCCTCTCATATCACCAGATCCTAGGGAGCAGAGCCCAACCCTGACTGCACTGCAGCCTCCCTTCAGGGAGCTGTAGAGATCATTGAGGCCTCCCTCAGCCTCCTCTTCTCCAGACTAAACACCGCCAGCTCCCTCAGGTGTTCTCACAAGATTTGTGCTCCACACCCTTCCCCGGCTTTGTTGCCCTTCTCTGGACCTTCTCCAGCCCCTCAATGTCCTTCTGGGGGTGAGTGGCCCAAAAGTGACACCAGTAGTCAAGGTAGGATCTCACCAGTGCCCAGTCCAGGGGCACGATCAGTGCCCTGCTCATGCTGCCCACACTCTGTGACTCATAGAATCATAGAATCATAGAATGGGAAGGTTGGAAGGGACCTCAAGGATCATCCAGTTCCAACCCCCTGCCATAGGCAGGGACACCTCCCACTAGCACAGCTCACTCAAGGCCTCATCCAATCTGGCCTTGAACAAATCCAGGGAGGGAGCAGCCACAACCTCCCTGGGCAACCTGTGCCAGTGCCTCACCACCCTCACTGTAAAGAACTTCCTCCTAACATCCAGTCTAAATCTCCCCTCTGCCAGTTTAAACCCATTGCCCCTTGTCCTGTCATTGCAAGACCTTGTCAATAGTCCCTCCCCAGCCTTCCTGTAGCCCCCTTCAGATCCTGGAAGGCTACTCTAAGGTCTCCTGGAAGCCTTCTCTTCTCCAGGCTGCAGAGCCCCAACTCTCTCAGCCTGTCCTCACAGCAGAGCTGCTGCAGCCCTCTGAGCATCTTGGTGGCCTCCTCTGGACCCGCTCCAACACTTCCATGTCCTTCCTGTGCTGAGGGCTCCAGAACTGCACACAGTACTCCAGGTGGGGTCTGACAAGAGCAGAGTAAAGGGGCAGAATCCCCTCCCTTGCCCTGCTGCCCACACTGCTCTTGATGCAGCCTAGGACTCGGTTGCTGTCTGGGCTGCATGTGCACACTGCAGGCTCATGTTGAGCTTTTCATCACCCCAGACTCCAAGGTCCTTTTCCTCAGGGCTGCTCTCAGCAATTCCCCACCCAGCCTGGAGTTGTGCTTGGGATTGTGCCTACCCAGGTGCAGGACCTTACACTTGGCCTTGTTGAATCTCATGAGGTTGGCCTGGGCACAGCTCTGCAGCCTGTCCAGGTCCCTCTGGATGGATCCCTGCCCTCTAGCAAGTGACTGTGCCACACAGCTTGGTGTCATCTGCAGACTTGCTGAGGGTGCACTGATTCCTCTGTCCATGGCACTGACAAAGATGTTAAACAGCACTGGTGCCAGCACTGACTCCTGCACACCACCTTGCCACTATGATCTGCTATAACCTGGCAGAAAAAAGCTCCTTACACAAAAGCACACAACCAGCCAGGAAAAAACCCAAATCTCTTAATCTCCAACTTGACTCCAAGTTTCACTGCAGCTCTGACAGGAACGCACAGAGTCAACTTTGCACTGCATCCCAGCACCTCCTACAGCCAGGACATTAAGCTTCAATTGTTCTGATGCTAATTAGAGAGCTCTGAGTGGTACAGGCATTCAAACAGAAACCCAGACAACATCTGGTTCAGTTTTCCTGCCAGTCCCTCTGAACTATGGAACCTGCAGAGCCTTCAGCATCAGAAGGGATTTCTCCTTGTATGAACTCTGCTGTTTATTCCAAGAGCTGATCTGGTGGCCCACAGAGTTCTCACCCTCATCTGTAGCTCAGGCTGAGGGAGCTGGAGGTGTTCAACGTGGAGAAGTTTCTGGGAGAATCTCAGAGCTGCCTTCCAGCACCTGAACGGATCCCACAGGAAGGCTGCAGAGAGACTTTTGTTGAGGGGGTCTGGAGACAGAACAAGGGGGAATGGTATGGAGCTGGGGAAGAAGTTCTCCAGTATGAGGGTGGTGAGAGCCAGGCACAGGCTGCCCAGGGAGGCTGTGGCTGCCTACTGCCTGAGGGTGTTCAAGAGCAGGTTGGATGAGGCCCTGAGCAGCTGAGTCTCATTGAGAGCTGTCCCTGCCCATGCTGGAGAGGTTGGAGATGAGCTCTGAGGTCCCTTCCAACCTGAGCCATTCTAGGATTGCATGGGGAAGATTCAAGAGGGAGAGGATGTGGAAGAAAAGGCAATGCATTGGTTCTCAGAACTCTGTCCCTGTGGTATACATCTGACTATGACACCTGAGGGTGACAAAAATGTCTTCAAAGCAACATCTGATTTGAAAGGGAAGAAGAACTGGACAAGAAGCCTCCTCTCTTTCTGCCCAGTAGACTGAAGGAATTTAATAAAGAGTACTTGGTTAGCTCAGGGTGAAAAAGGCAGGGTTCGTCTGCCGCTGTTTGGACAAAGCTTGCTTGGTGCTGACAAAGCTGCTGGCACCTGATGAATATTTCATATTGGCATGAGAAATTAATTTCCTTGAGCAAAAATGGTCCCCACACAAAGATATTTAGCAGAAGGGTCCCTGAAGCACTAGGAGAAGCAGCAATGGTTTGACAGAACCACAGAACTGTTTGTGTTGGAAAAGCCCTCTCAGATCATCAGGTCCAAGCAGCAATCCAACCCCACCATGGGCACCAAACCATGGCTCCAGGTGCCATGGCCACAGGGTTCCGGAACACCTCCAGGCATGTGGACTCCACCACCTCCCTGGGCAGCCTGTGCCAGTGTCTGACCACTCTGGCAACAAAGACATTTTTCCTCATCCCCAACCCAACCCTCCCCTGGCACAATTTCAGGCCTTTTCCTCTTCTTCTGTCACCAGATGTGCCCTAGGGAAGGGCAGATTTAGACTGGACACAGGAAGTTCCACCTCAGCATAAGGAGAAATGATTCTGTGATCACAAAAGGCCTCTGTGTTTGTGCCTGCAGCCTTGCTGGCACTGGCAGTGATACAGCAACAGAGATGCCCCTGTGGGCAGGGAGGCCTTCTAAATGCATCAGCTGCCTGGGAGGTGGGCAGCAGCCATGGTGCCCTCTGTCCTGGCAGCCTGGCTCAGCACTTCTGGTACCACAGAGCACCTAGCAAGGGTTAGCAGCACCTTCTGCTCCAGCACAAGTGGGTTTGCATTTGCCTGGAGCTCCCGGCCAGCTCACATGACTCCTTCCTCCTTCCACTGCCCTGAGTCTGGCAGGGATCTGATCCTTGCCCCTACAAGAAATGCTCTGGGGTAGGACAAATGCCCAAACTGCATCTTCCTTTGATTCCATTTCTGGTTAGAACTCCACCTTGAGACCTGCATGACAAAAGATGAACTAGGCCATGGAGAAGCCTGAAGAAAGCTCCAGGGACACTTTATAATGGACTCCCAGTACCTGAAGAGGACCTACAAGTGAGCTGGGGGGGGGACACTTTTTATATGGGACAAGGTGGGGTGGATTTAAGCTGGAAGAAGGGAGACTGGGACTGGAGATTAGGAATTCTTGAGAGTGAGGGTGGGGAGAGCCTGGCACAGGTTACCCAGGGAGGCTGTGGGTGTCCCCTCCCTGGGCCAGGCTGGATGAGGCCTTGAGCAACCAGGGCTGGTGGAGGTGTCCCTGTCCATGACAAGGGCTGGAGTTGGATGAGCTTTAAGGTCCCTTGCAACCCAACCCATTCCATGGTTCCATGATAAACAATCCCATTGAATGCTGCTGGCAGAGTGGTTGGAGGTAGTACTCCAGTCTGCACTGGTGGTCAGTTCAGGAAGTTTTCTGCTCTCCTAAGGCTTCACATGTTGATATTTCACCTTCGGATCTGCTCCTTTATCAGAGCTACCAAGGTACTGACAGCCCAGAAGAGCCTCACTTCTTCAGTAGGACAAGCTGCTGATGAATCCAGACTAAAATGTTCTGTTGGATCTATTAATCCTTGATACCAGAGCAGAAGTAGCTCTATAAAAATAGATAATCAAAAAGTGCCCTTGAGCTCCACTGACTGCTGAAGTGTCCTCAGTTTAGAGATTAAAAAAAAAACCAACCAAACCCAAACAACAAATCAAAGTAACTCCCCAGTTAAGCAAACTCCCAAGCAGCCTCCTGAGGCCACAAGCCTGAACAAAAGCCCTGGCTGCTGGAACTCAGAAGGCATTAGCAAAGTGCCTACAACAAAGCAGAGGAGATGCAGACAGTGACTCATGTCCTTATCTTCACTGCCTGAGAAGAGAATTCTCTGCAGAGGCAGAAGTCCTGAGGAAATGGTGCTGTCAGCTGCACTTTGTTCTCTGGGAGCTCCCTCAGCAAGCAAGGAACAATAACATGATGCTGACAAACTGCTGCAGAGATGATGTGGGTTTAGCCTGACTGCCTCTGCTCTGCACTCCCTTTACAGTCACAACCTGCTCCCTGCAAAGTCAGCCCAGAGCCTCCAAACTGAACCTGCTGCAGAATCACAGAGCGAAATGCCAGCAAACCAAGTTCTGATGCCCAGAGAACAGAACCTCCTGTGCCACAGCTGCTTCTGCTGATAAACCACAGTGGTTAGTTCAGTATATTCCAGAACCGCCACTTCTACTGTGGGCAATAAACCCCTCCAAAATCTTCCTAACTTGGTACTTTCCCAAAGCAGGAAATTCCTCATTGAACCTACCTGGAGGCCTCACTGCCTACAAGGCACAGCTCTTCCCTGCTGCAGCCCGAGCCCATCTGGGAAGGTCTGATCCACTCCAGCTGGCACACAGCCACAGGTGACTGGAATCAATCTCTGCTAAGATGATTTAAAGTCCAGAGTCTGACACAGAAAATCAACAGAGATGATGAGAGCTCAAGAACACACCTGCCATTGTGTGTGCACAGCTGCCACACAGCCACTGCCTGGGACCACTGCTGCTGCTGAGCTGTTCTCTGCCAGGAGTCCTGCCACAGCCTAGACCAAGAGCTGGGAACTGCTCACCCTGGCACACTGCCTGCTGCTGAAAGAGCTACCCAAGCAATACTCAGCAGTGAAATGTAAGTTCCATTAAACTATCATGATGTAGAAAAGGCTCCACAACTGGGGGAAGTCTTTTCACTATCCCTTCACACCAAATCCACATTTGGAAGCCTAAATGAACCATGTAGGCTTGAAGAGAACTGGAGGCAGTGCTGACCAAAGCCTTCTCCATGAAAGATCAGACACAAACATCACAAAGAACACAAAGCATTGCTGCCTTGGCTGTGCAGTTAACATCAGCAAGCACCAACTACAACCTTCCCTGTGTGCCCTTCCTGAAAGGTTGGTGCCAGGGCAGGCTGGGGAATGAGCTCCTGTTGCTGACAGCCATGAGCACAGCCCTGCCCCAGCTGCATCCAGCCTGCTCCCGAGGCTCTGCTGCCCCGTGCCATGAGCAGAGCTGAACCTGCTGCTGATGCTGAGCCCCGTGTGGCTGTGATGCCAGCCTCAAAGCTAGAGTGCTGGCTGGGGCACCGCCGAGCCCCACGCTCGGACTGCTAAGGTTTGCTTTCACTTGCAGGGGTGGAAGGAACCACTGGAACCGACTGCCCCAGGAGTGCAAACACAGCCTCACCGTTCAGAGTGGGCATGGACGGATCCAGGCTGTGCTGGAACAGGGAGGAGCTCCGCAACGTCTGCAGTGAGTAGTCCTCTGTGTGTTGCAAAGTGACCTCCTGTTGGGCGAGCGCATGGGTAGTGACTGACGCCTGGTGTGTGCTGTGTGCTGGAACTGCTGCTGGGCATGAAGCAGGGGTGGGGAACGGCAGGGGCTGAGCTGAGGCTGCTGCTGGGTCCAGGCGAACCTGCTGCTGCTGCCCAATCCCATGCTGCTGTACTCCAGCCTCAAAGCCAAAGTGCTGGCTACAGCTAAGCCTCGTGGGGCTTGGAGTTCAGACTGCAACGCGAGAAGCCTCCTGTCCCAGTCGCTGGTTTTGGTTTCCACTTTGGGCTGTTGGTCCTTTCCTTGGCTGGCTGCAGCTGGGGGGAACGGGAGGAGGTTGTTGGCTTCTGCTACTGCTTCTGCATCCTGCTGCACTGCTCTGCAGACAGGCTGAGGGAATTGTGCACTGGCTCGTTCCCAGTGAAACTCTGCTCTTCATCTCAGCCCAGTCTCTTTTTTTGTGTGTTCCTTTCCCTCCCTCTGTGTGGGAGGGAGGGGGTTTGTGAGTGTGGGCTGTGGCAAGCCAGGGCACCTGACAGATGGAGGATATCCCCAGGTGGCAGTTTGCTGGTTCCAAGTGATTGGGCAGGATTAAAATGGAGGTGGACAAACACATTAGAAAAAGAACCGAATAAGACAAAGTCTGATCTAAGAGCCCTGCTTCCATGGGTGGAATCCACTGACACCTGGGAACAGCACCCTGCAGCCACTCAGCTTATGAAGAGTGACTTAATGCAGTTCAAGTCCATGACATAAAATTAAGATCACAACTCATCAGAGGTGGGACTAAGAAAAAGTCACACAGACAAAGCCAGAAAATGCCACTGGAGAAGCAAGCAGCTGCTGCCTTTCTAGAAACTAAGGATTAGTGTTAGTTAAAAATGCTGAAGGGCTCCTGCCCAGTGTGACAGGCCCAGCACTCTTTTCTTACTTAACAGGCTGTAAAGTAACAATTATCACTGAATTATTCTTCATCTGGGGAGGAACAACAGGCACCAGTACAGGTTGGGGCTGCCCTGCTGGAAAGCAGCTCTGTGGAGAGAGAACTTGGGAGTGGTGGTGGGCAGCAAGTTCTGTATGGGCAGCAATGTGCCCTTGTGGGCAAGAGAGCCAATGGCAGCCTGGGGTGCACCAGGAAAAGTGTGGCCAGCAGGGCTAGGGAGGTTTTTCCCTGCCTCTGCTCTGCCCTGCTGAGACCACACCTGGAAAACTCTGTCCAGTTTTGGGCTCCCCAGTTCAAGAGAGACAGGGACCCTGGCAGGGAGGTTGGACTCAATGACTCTGGAGGTCCCTTCCAGCCTCTAAAGTTCTGTGACTCTGAAATTCTGCAGATACTGTTTCAACCCCCACAAAAAGCTGCATTCTCCTCCACATGGACAGCCCAACAGTGGCTCAGGCCCCAACATCACAGCCAAAGCTGATCTCTCCTAAAGGAGATCACAGCCCCTCCGTGTTCACCTTGCACATTGTACTGCAGATTTAGAAAGCAAATCACAGAATCATAGAATGGTTAAGGTTGGAAGGGACCTCAAAGCTCATCCAGTTCCAACCCCCTGCCATAGGCAGGGACACCTCCCACTAGCACAGGGCACTCAAGGCCTTGTCCAACCTGGGCTTGAACCCCTCCAGGGAGGAAGCAGCCACAACCTCCCTGGGCAACCTGTGCCAGTGTCTCACCACCCTCACTGCAAACAACTTCCTCCTAACATCCACTTTCAATCTCCCCTCTGACACTTCAAAGCCATTCCCCTTGTCCTGGCATTCCCAGCCCTTGTCAATAGTCCCTCCCCAGCCTTCCTGTAGTCCTCTTCAGATCCTGCAAGGCCACTCCAAGGTCTCCTGGAAGCCTTCTCCTCTNGAGAGCAGAGCAAAGGGGCAGAATCCTCTCCTTTGCCCTGCTGCCCACACTGCTCTTGCTGCAGCCCAGCACACAGTTGCTGTCTGGGCTGCACTCACACTGCAGCCTCATCTTGAGCTTTTCATCAACCTAGACCCCCAGGTCTGGGTTGATGAAAATAAAAGATCTTTCCTTCTGTCCCTCTGTCCTTAAGCCATTATTGCACAACCCTATTCCTGCCTTCAGAAGCATGAGTTTGCTGTCAGATGTAGCTTAAAGCAAGGGCTGTATCATCAGAGAAGCAGTTCACTACAGCAGGGGAGCTTACACCAAAAAGACCCAAAACTGAAGGCAGAAACTTCTGAAGGTCAACAAGCTGCACCAGCCAACAGAGCAGGTCCCAAAGTGGTTCAACTGCCTGAGAAAACTTGAGTTAAGGACTTGCTCTAAAAGCCTTTAGCAGACCACACACTGTCACAGAATCACAGCATGGTAGGGGTTGGAAGGGATCTGCAGAGATCATGAACTCCAACCCCCCTGCCAGAGGAGGGTCACCAAGGGCAGGGCACAAAGGAATGTGTACATGTGGGGTTTGAAAGTCTCCAGAAAAGGAGACTTCTCTGGGCAGCCTGCTCCAGGCCTCCAGCACCCTCACACCAAAGAAGTTTCTCCTCATGTTGAGATGGAACCTCCTGGGTTCTAGCTTGTACCCACTGTTCCTTGTCCTGTCCCTGGCCACCACTGTAAAGAGCCTGGCACCTTCTGCTTGCTCCCCACCCCTCAGATATTTACAGACATTTCTCAGACCCCTCTTAGCCTTCTCCTTTCCAGACTAATGAGCCCCAGGGCTCTCTCAGGCTTTCTTCATAGCAGAGATGTTCAAATTCCTCAGTCACCCTCTCATCCTCCACTGGACTCTCTCCAGTCTCTCCCTATCTCTCTTGAACTGAGTGGCCCAGATCCAGGCACAGTGTTGCAGGTGAGGTCTCATCAGGGCAGAGCAGAGCAGCGGGAGAACCTTGCTAGACCTGCAGTCCACACTTTTCTCGATGCTCCCCAGGATGCCGTTGGCCCTCTTGGCCACAAGGCCACACTGCTCACCAGGGAAGGTATGGAAGCATCAGAGCAGCCCTTCTGTTGCTGCAGCTCTGCTGCCTCTCCATGCTGCACCCTGCAGGCACACTGCACCCCAACGGCCAAGCAGCAGAGGTTTTCTTCTGCAAAAGTCGACAACTTCCAAGGTTTTCCTAACAGTTCCTAATGCCACTGCTTTGCACTAACAGGTGCTCAGCTGGATAGGTGAAGGTACAGTAACAAAGCTGCGCTTCCCATCTTCAGAAACTGTCAAAATACAAAGTTACTGGCAACACTTTGCATTCAAACCAAACCAGGTTAAATTTCAGTGCTAGCCTTACTGGAATAGTCACAGGCATTGGTTTCTATCCAGTGAGAAGAGTCCTGAAGAGAGAAACAAGAAGCACCAAGCAAGAAGCACCAAACAAGAAGCA
>VWZE01024917.1:115-24320 GCA_013396675.1 Eubucco bourcierii
TCTAGGTGTGAATACGTAGGAGAGGGTGCAAGGTGGTTCAGTTCTGGATGTGCAGGAATTCTACTTTCTTCCAAGACTCGGAACTCACAGTTTGGTTTTTGAGTGTATGAAAGGGAAAGATTCTCTGAATTATCAGGTGCAAAATCGATCAGTTGGGGTTTTTTTTTTGTTTTGTGTGGATTTTTTTTTTGTGGGTTTTTTGTTTGTTTGTTTGTTTTTAGTGTATAAAGAAGGTTTTGGATTGGAGTTGGTTTGCTGGTTTGGGTTTTTTGGGGGGTTGGGTAAGTTGGTTGGTTTGTTTTTTGGTTTTTATTTTTGATTTAAACCTCCAAAAAGATCAGATCATTTGGTGAGGAGGACATGTAAAAATAAAAAAGCAAAGGGTAAGAAGAATGCCAAAGTGATGAACCTTTTACTATTACATGGTGATTGACATATTATTTGACACTGAAAAACTTCAAAATGCTTTTAAATCCCCATGTTTCTGGACATATTCATTAGTGCAGTCTTCTCCCTCACCCCTGTCAATTCAGTACCCCACATCCCTTAGTAGCCTTTTACTTAGAAGTGACCTTTATTTCCCAGCAGCAGTGATGTTTTTTTTTTTTTCCAGTCAATCTCTCATCTGTTCTGATTGATGTCTACTTGACTTGCAGTAAGGATCAGACATTCTGCTGCCAAGCATGGAAGCTGTCATGCTTGGCATAAATTGAAGTTAGTTTTGGGACATGATCTTTTCCTGGTTTCCTGAGTGCTGCATGTTGAAGTAGAATTGACACAGTGCTTGTACATTTATGGTAGGAGGTTGTTACTCGTGACACAAGAGGAATGCTTTCAGCTGGACTTTAATGTCTATTTCTGTGTCAGAAACAGTGGTGGCTTCAGTGCTGAAGGAATCAAATGGAGGTTTAAGATGGCTCTCCTAGGTAAGGGTGATGGGGATGTTTTATTAGTTGTAGGATGTTATTATTAAGTCCATTAGTTTCAGGAAACATTTAATTTGTTTAAGGAATGTAAAGCACACTACATGAACTTTGCAGTCCTTGCCAAAGACTTGAAGAGTGCTGATATTTGTAGAGTCTGCATAATAATAAAAGTAACTTGGAAAAGAACAGGATCTTGCACATGAAAGCATTCTCCCCTGTTAGTGCAATGTTAAATATTTACTGTTGAACTAGTCATTAGCAGGGACTTGTGTGTCAGAACAGTGGAAGCTGAACAAAGCAATTAAGCTCTTAATGTTCTTGCAATGACAGGACAAGGGGCAATGGGTTTGAAGTGGCAGAGGGGAGATTGAAAGTGGATGTTAGGAGGAAGTTGTTTGCAGTGAGGGTGGTGAGACACTGGCACAGGTTGCCCAGGGAGGTTGTGGAGCACAGAATCACCCAACATGATCTTTGATCCTCCCTGGAGGTGTTCAAGGCCAGGTTGGACAAGGACTCGAGTGACCTGTACTAGTGGGAGGTGTCCCTGCCTATGGCAGGGGGTTGGAACTAGGTGATCCTTGAGGTCCCTTCCAACCTTACCATTCTATGAATACATAGGAGAGGATGCAAGGTGGTTCAGATCTAGGTGTGAATACATAGGAGAGGATGCAAGGTGGTTCAGATCTAGGTGTGAATACATAGGAGAGGATGCAAGGTGGTTCAGATCTAGGTGTGAATACATAGGAGAGGATGCAAGGTGGTTCAGCTCTAGGTGTGAATACGTAGGAGAGGGTGCAAGGTGGTTCAGCTCTAGGTGTGAATACGTAGGAGAGGGTGCAAGGTGGTTCAGTTCTAGGTGTGAATATGTAGGAGAGGATGCAAGGTGGTTCAGATCTAGGTGTGAATACGTAGGAGATGGTGCAAGGTGGTTCAACTCTAGGTGGGAATACGTAGGAGATGGTGCAAGGTGGTTCAGATCTAGGTGGGAATACGTAGGAGATGGTGCAAGGTGGTGTAACTCTAGGTGTGAATACGTAGGAGAGGGTGCAAGGTGGTTCAGTTCTGGATGTGCAGGAATTCTACTTTCTTCCAAGACTCGGAACTCACAGTTTGGTTTTTGAGTGTATGAAAGGGAAAGATTCTCTGAATTATCAGGTGCAAAATCGATCAGTTGGGGTTTTTTTTTTGTTTTGTGTGGATTTTTTTTTTGTGGGTTTTTTGTTTGTTTGTTTGTTTTTAGTGTATAAAGAAGGTTTTGGATTGGAGTTGGTTTGCTGGTTTGGGTTTTTTGGGGGGTTGGGTAAGTTGGTTGGTTTGTTTTTTGGTTTTTATTTTTGATTTAAACCTCCAAAAAGATCAGATCATTTGGTGAGGAGGACATGTAAAAATAAAAAAGCAAAGGGTAAGAAGAATGCCAAAGTGATGAACCTTTTACTATTACATGGTGATTGACATATTATTTGACACTGAAAAACTTCAAAATGCTTTTAAATCCCCATGTTTCTGGACATATTCATTAGTGCAGTCTTCTCCCTCACCCCTGTCAATTCAGTACCCCACATCCCTTAGTAGCCTTTTACTTAGAAGTGACCTTTATTTCCCAGCAGCAGTGATGTTTTTTTTTTTTTCCAGTCAATCTCTCATCTGTTCTGATTGATGTCTACTTGACTTGCAGTAAGGATCAGACATTCTGCTGCCAAGCATGGAAGCTGTCATGCTTGGCATAAATTGAAGTTAGTTTTGGGACATGATCTTTTCCTGGTTTCCTGAGTGCTGCATGTTGAAGTAGAATTGACACAGTGCTTGTACATTTATGGTAGGAGGTTGTTACTCGTGACACAAGAGGAATGCTTTCAGCTGGACTTTAATGTCTATTTCTGTGTCAGAAACAGTGGTGGCTTCAGTGCTGAAGGAATCAAATGGAGGTTTAAGATGGCTCTCCTAGGTAAGGGTGATGGGGATGTTTTATTAGTTGTAGGATGTTATTATTAAGTCCATTAGTTTCAGGAAACATTTAATTTGTTTAAGGAATGTAAAGCACACTACATGAACTTTGCAGTCCTTGCCAAAGACTTGAAGAGTGCTGATATTTGTAGAGTCTGCATAATAATAAAAGTAACTTGGAAAAGAACAGGATCTTGCACATGAAAGCATTCTCCCCTGTTAGTGCAATGTTAAATATTTACTGTTGAACTAGTCATTAGCAGGGACTTGTGTGTCAGAACAGTGGAAGCTGAACAAAGCAATTAAGCTCTTAATGTTCTTGCAATGACAGGACAAGGGGCAATGGGTTTGAAGTGGCAGAGGGGAGATTGAAAGTGGATGTTAGGAGGAAGTTGTTTGCAGTGAGGGTGGTGAGACACTGGCACAGGTTGCCCAGGGAGGTTGTGGAGCACAGAATCACCCAACATGATCTTTGATCCTCCCTGGAGGTGTTCAAGGCCAGGTTGGACAAGGACTCGAGTGACCTGTACTAGTGGGAGGTGTCCCTGCCTATGGCAGGGGGTTGGAACTAGGTGATCCTTGAGGTCCCTTCCAACCTTACCATTCTATGAATACATAGGAGAGGATGCAAGGTGGTTCAGATCTAGGTGTGAATACATAGGAGAGGATGCAAGGTGGTTCAGATCTAGGTGTGAATACATAGGAGAGGATGCAAGGTGGTTCAGATCTAGGTGTGAGTACATAGGAGAGGATGCAAGGTGGTTCACTTAGGAGAGTGAAAAGCATAAAGATTTAGACTGATAAGCAATAAAATAAAAAGGTACATTCTCTGTTCAGTTTCTTAATTTCTGTGAGGTAAAGAAATGTTGAACATTTCAGTGGTCCATGCCACATTAAAAAATACTCCTTACATTGACTGCATCTTCAAAGTTATGGTTACATAAATTCTTAACCTGAGTAGATGCAGATAGCATTATCCTTGAAGAACTTTGCTGCTGTTGTGTTTACTGAGAGCTAAAAACTATTTAGAAAGACAAGACTCATCCATGTAATGTGTGGCTTGCTTATGGCTCATTGATCCTTCAGCTCTGGTTCTTTTCTGATACTGAATTATTTTTCCCAACAGTTCTATCTGGATTAGTTTGCTCATTTGACTTTCTGATTTCCTTTGGTAGATAACTCTAGGATTTTTTTTTTCCTTGTTTTAGAGATTTTCCCATTGCACCCAAAAACTGTGTTTCACATAACTCAGTAAGCCCTTCAGCATTAAAGCAAGAGCTGACTGCCATCTCTGCAACTTGATTAGATGCGTTGGGCAATGTCAGAAAGCGAGGAGATGGTATAGTCTGCACTCTGGAAAGGAGCAATCACTTCAGAACGGATCTTGTGTGAATATAGAATCACAGAATGGTTAGGTTGGAAGGGACCTCAAAGATCATCTAGTTCCAACCCCCTGCCATAGGCAGGGACACCTCCCACTAGTACAGATCACTCAAGGTCTCCTCCAACCTGACTTTGAACACCTCCAGGGAGCGAGCAGCCACAACCTCCCTGGGCAACCTGTGCCAGTGTCTCACCACCCTCACTGCAAACAACTTCCTCCTAACATCCACTTTCAATCTCCCCTCTGCCACTTCAAACCCATTGCCCCTTGTCCTGGCATTGCAAGACCTTGTCAATAGTCCCTCCCCAGCCTGCCTGTAGGCCCCCTTCAGATCCTGGAAGGCTACTATCAGGTCTCCTGGAAGCCTTCTCTTCTCCAGGCTGCACAGCCCCAACTCTCTCAGCCTGTCCTCACAGCAGAGCTGCTGCAGCCCGCTCAGCATCTTCATGGCCTCCTCTGGACCCACTCCAACACTTCCATGTCCTTCCTGTGCTGAGGGCTCCAGAACTGCACACAGGACTCCAGATGGGGTCTGAGGAGAGCAGAGCAAAGGGGCAGAATCCCCTTCCTTGCCCTGCTGCCCACACTGCTCTTGCTGCAACCCAGGACTCAGTTGCTGTCTGGGCTGCACTCACACTGCAGCCTCATGTTGAGCTTTTCATCAACCCATACAATTGTATGTGTGCATACAATTGTAAATATGCCTTTGTGTGTGGATGTGTGCTTTTGACTGAGAAAGATTGTGGAAGATCAAGTGTGGTTACTCAGAACCACCTGAGATTAGTATAGAGTTTGGGCTTCTGCTGTCTCTCCAGTACCTTTCTTTTTACAGACAAGGTTACTGACTTCATTGAGACTGTGTAGAGAGGAGGTGGGGTTTTGTGCCTCTAAACAGATACACTGTGATGCTATTAAATGTCTTCTAAATGTGATTGAAACCTCAAGAGTGGTGTAAAGAAGGAAACAGAAACCAAAGTTGTAATTAAAAAGGCACCTTCAGACTTGAAAACATTTTAAAAAAATCTTAATCTAAATCTAGAAAATCTTCAAGCATTCGGTTTAAATTTTAGTCTGCCATGTTTTAACAACTATGACTTAGTAATGGCACCAAAGAGTAATACTATATTAACGTTAATAATTATTCTCTCTTGCTAAGCTCTGAAGAGACATAATTTTGTCTGCCGTGAACCATAGTGCTCTATGGATGTCTTTTAAGGGGGTACTATTTATTCCATGTTGACCTCACCATACAGGAATGATTTCTTTGTTTCTATTTTGATTATCATTCTCAGCCTTTCTGGGCAGATGTTCACAACTATGCATACATGTTAAGAATGGGTGGAGACCCCATCTGGAGTCCTGTGTGCAGTTCTGGAACCCCCAGCACAGGAAAGACATGGAACTGTTGGAGCAGGTCCAGAGGAGGCTACAAATATGCTGAGAGGGCTGCAGCAGCTCTGCTGTGAGGACAGGTTGAGAGAGTTGGGGCTCTGGAGCCTGCAGAAGAGAAGGCTTCCAGGAGACCTTAGAGTAGCCTTCCAGGATCTGAAGGGGGCTCCAGGAA
Source organism: Eubucco bourcierii (assembly GCA_013396675.1). NCBI lineage: Eukaryota > Metazoa > Chordata > Aves > Piciformes > Ramphastidae > Eubucco > Eubucco bourcierii. The sequence goes on from VWZE01024917.1 coordinate 5,934, forward strand.
GGCTGTGGAGGGACTATTGACAAGGTCTTGTAATGACAGGACAAGGGGCAATGGGTTTGAACTGGCAGAGGGGAGATTGAAACTGGATGTTAGGTGAAAGTTGTTTGCAGAGAGAGTGGTGAGACACTGGCACAGGTTGCCCATGGAGGTTGTGGCTGCTCCCTCCCTGGATGTGTTGAAGGCCAGGTTGGAGGAGGCCTTGAGTGAGCTGTGCTAGTGGGAGGTGTCCCTGCCTTTGGCAGGGGGTTGGAACTGGATCTTTGAGGTCCCTTCCAACCTTACCATTCTATGATTGTTTAAAATATCTGTTTATTAAGTGTTTAATTACCTTATGTAGTTGAAAGTTACACTAGTATGTAGCACCCTTAGACTCATTTTCCACTTTTTGTCTTATTCCACTTCTTGTGCTAAGATTTCACTATTAAATAGTTCTGTGAAAGAAATGCAAATATGTCACTGAAGAGAATTATGTGAGGTGTTTTACACAGAAAATGTGCATTTATGTATCTTTAGCTTTTAATTGATCATTGATTAGGACACCATTTCAGTCCTCTCTTATGGGGACCTTGAGCTGCTGTTTCATTTTGTGGGGGTTTGTGTCAAGGTCATTTTGAACTGAACATGGAAATTCAAAGTGTTGTGAAGTTCTGGTTGTTGGACATCTGTAAAGGACCAGGATTGTTTCCAGACAGCCTGACTGTCCTGATTGGACCTTAATGCAAACATCTGTATCTCACTGATGACTGGGAGAATCTGTTTCCTATAGTTATGGCTTTACCAATGATTCCAGTTATGACCTTAGCATGGTGTTTATATGTGATGGTTTGGGAGTTCCCTGTCCCCCCACACTTTGTAAAATGACCCATACCAGAACTCAGCCAGCTGGAAGTTAAGGACTGAAGCTCTGTTTACAGCTCAGCACAATGCACAAGCAGAGATAGACACTATAGACAGGAATAGTTACAGACATAGACAAGTTAAAGGGAATACAGAAACACAACTCCCCTCCCAGAAATCAGAGACTCCAGGAGGGGCTCCCAACCACCCTTCCACCTTTTCCCCACCCCTGTACCTTACCCCAAGGTTTGCCTTATGCACAGGATGAGTTTAGAGGATGGGCCACAGAGGTTAGAAGTAAAATGGTTAGTGAGGTTACTCAGCAGAGAGGAGAAGGTAAGAAGCTGGACAACCCAAGAGTCTGTGCCCCAGTGTCTGTGTCTTATCTTTGTTTTGTATTCTTTTCTTATCCATCTCAGCAAGCCTATGAGTGCAGCAGGCATCACCAGTGTTTTCCTTTCTCAGCCTATAATATAATTTTCTCCATTAAAATATTCCAATTAGCCTCAAACCAGCACATCCTAGCGGAAGAAAAAAAAAAAAAAGAGAGAGAGAGAGTACTATAACCACCTTTAAAAAATACTTAGGAAAAGGAAGCTATTTCTTGAAGGCAGTTAAAAATAGTTTCCTGTGTCTACAGCCCTTGTTTATCCTGGGTAACATGCAATTACATTCCACACAGCACTGAGGTGAAACAATAATTATGCTAATACAAAAATGGAAGAACACCAAGATTGGTCTCTTTCTACTCTTCAAACATTTTCCTGCTAACCTCAGGAACTTTCATATGCAGGTTCTGATGTATTTTACTATTAAAAGGGAAATAATCTTACACTGTTCTTGTAGCAAGCTAGTAATTTAGTAGTTAGGTCTGGGGAAGTTATGGTATGCTGTATAAACTGATAGCTGAGTGTAAATAATCTCTAGTACTTCAGCTTTTTAGCATTCTTAAAAAGAAGCCTAAGTAGCTTGTTTGCTGTAATAGATGTTGAAAACCTTTGTGCCTGCTGTTTATTAAGTGTTTAATTACCTGGTGTAGTTGAAAGTTACACTAGTGTGTAGCACCCTTAGACTTGTTTTCCACCTTTTGTCTTATTCCACTTCTTGTGCTAAGATTTCACCATTAAATAGTTCTGTGAAAGAAATGCAAATATGTCACTGAAGAGAATTATGTGAGGTGTTTTACACAGAAAATGTGCATTTATGTATCTTTAGCTTTTCATTCTGTTTTTAAACCTCTGTTCTACAACTCCCAGTAAATGCTTTGCAATAGGCCATAGGCATATTGAATGATTATGTGATTCAGCTTTTTGCTTAATCAGAGAAGGACCATGAGTATAATCAGAGGGCTGGAGCACTTCTCCTGTGAGGACAGACTGAGGGAGTTAGGGCTGCTCAGCCTGGAGTGGAGAAGGCTCCAAGGTGACCTTGCTGTGGCCTTTCAGTATCTGAAGTGGGCTACAAGAAAGCTGGGGAGGGACTTCTTAGGATGTCAGGGAGTGATAGGACTGGGGGGAATGGATCAAAGCTAGAAATGGGTAGATTCAGACTGGATGTTAGGAAGAAGTTCTCCACCATGAAGGTGTGGAGACCCTGGAAGGGGTTGCCCAGGGGGTTGTTTAAAACCTCACCGATGGGTGTTTAAGGCCAGGCTGGATGAGGCTCTGGACAGCCTGATCCAGTGTGAGGTGTCCCTGCCCATGGCATGGGGGTTGGAACTAGATGATCCTTGTGGACCCTTGCAACCCTGACTGATTCTGTGATTCCATTAGAGAGCATGCTAATAGTTAAATCCATAGTAACTACTAAAGATCTCAGCACATGCTTCCATCAGCCACCATGGTGACCTCTAATCTCCTGCCCAGTATGGGACATTTCATATGCCTACCAAAGGCTTCTTCTCTTGCCCTCCTGTCCATTTCAATTAGACTTTCGCTGTCCTTGGAAAGACTCAGTCATATCTGGGTTCAGACACAGCAGGGAAAAAAGAGTGTGCTGCAATATGACTGAGTCTTTCCAAGGACAGCGAAAGTCATAGAATGGTAAGGTTGGAAAGGACCTAAAGGATCAGCTAGTTCCAACCCCCTGCCATAGGCAGGGACACCTCCCACTAGCACAGCTCACTCAAGGCCTCCTCCTACCTGACCTTGAACACCTCCAGGGAGGGAGCAGCCACAACCTCCCTGGGCAATCTGTGCCAGTGTCTCACCACCCTCACTGCAAACAACTTCCTCCTAACATTCAGTCCAAATCTCCCCTCTGCCAGTTCAAACCCATTGTCCCTTGTCCTGGCATTCCAAGACCTTGTCAATAGTCCCTCCCCAGCCTTCCTGGAGGCCCCCTTCAGATCCTGGAAGGCTACTCTAAGGTCTCCTGGAAGCCTTCTCTTCTCCAGGCTGCACAGCCCCAACTCTCTCAGCCTGTCCTCACAGCAGAGCTGCTGCAGCCCACTCAGCATCTTCATGGCCTCCTCTGGACCCGCTCCAACACTTCCATGTCCTTCCTGTGCTGAGGGCTCCAGAACTGCACACAGGACTCCAGGTGGGGTCTGAGGAGAGCAGAGTAAAGGGGCAGAATCCCCTCCCTTGCCCTGCTGGCCACNCCACACAGCTTGGTGCCATCTGCACACTTGCTGAGGCTGCACTGATTCCTCTGTCCATGGCACTGACAAAGATGTTAAACAGCACTGGTGCCAGCACTGACCCCTGAGGGACACCACTTGGCACTGGTTTCCAGGTGGACATTGTGCCCTTGATCACCACTCTCTGTGTGCCACCATCCAGCCAATTCCTTACCCAGCAGTGCTCCACCCATCCAGTCCATGTTTTTCTAGTTTGGTGCCCAGGATGTCATGTGGGACAGAGTCAAATGCCTTACTCAGGTCCAATATAAGGTTGGCAGAGTCACTAGTAGGTAATACCTCTTGAATACTAACAGCTAATACCTATTTACAATAGCATAAATTCCAGCCTGTTCTTAAAATACTCCAACCCAAGGAATGCTGTGTAAATAAGGTATTGATACAAGGCTCTAAGAATTTGGTTGCAAATAAGTAGAATTTTGACTTATGGTTTGTTTTGTTTTGTTGGTTTGTTTTTTTTTTTTTTCCAGAGACAGAGCTTCAGCTGTGTGGAAAAGACAAGATGCCCAAGATCTAATGTGAGTTCTGTGCAGATCCAGGGAGATGCAGATTACTTCATCAACCACCTCGGAGTACCTGCCATGCAGTTTTCTTATGAAGACATCAAACCATCACAGGTATTCACAACTAAAAATGGGCACACTGCAAATGGCAGAAAAAAAACAATTAACTTTTCTCAGGTTATTTCCTTAGATGATAAGCATGTTGTAGTGGAAAGTTATCTCCTGTAAGAGCATTTTCCATATCTTCAGAGGATTACCACAAACCTTCAAAGGGACTGACCTTATAGGGCTATGGCATTCAAACAGAGAAATGTTTAGAATAAATGAAAAGAAAATAATAATTGGATGAATTATGTAAATATTGCTGATAGTATTATAGGTTACATATTATCTGTACTAGTGGGAGGTGTCCCTGCCTATGGCAAGGGGTTGGATCTAGGTGATCCTTGAGGTCCCTTCCAACCTTACCATTCTATGATTCTGTCTAACCCAACTTTTCAGACAGCTTTGAAGACAGGGGAGACAAGTTTTTATGTGCTTTTTTTGCCCTGCACAGTAAGACAAGACAGCCTTCCAAGTGAATTTTATATCCATTCTCATAGTGTGGGCAGAATATGACTCTCTAGTATAAAGATATGTATGCTTGAATGAAGTCTTCAGTACACCATCTTCTTTTTTCAGTGCATTGTCCTCCACAAGGTAAGTTGAAGGAAGAGGCATGTTGGGAGACCAGGCTGAAACTGGACACACACAAACTGTTAGGAATCCTTGTTCTTCCCTAGCTGTCACTACTGCAGGTTGTACTTGTGCCCAAACAGCTCAGTTGTTTCAGCTGAGACCTAGGAAGCCTGGGAGTAATTATTTCAAGACACAGAGGTCATGAGAAAATACTTTTTTTTTTTTCTTGTGAAAATAACAACATATATTCTTTTTCATATTCCTCTCGTTTCTTTTCTTGCCCTGTTCTTGCCTATGGATGTGCAAAACTTTCCAAGGTCAAGAACCAAGCTGAAGCTGAGCTGAACTGGAATGCTTCCTTGCACTGAATGCTAATATGCTTCTATTTCACAAATGCAAAATGAATCAGAAATATGCCAGATATCGGAACATCCTTGTCACATTGTTGTGTAAACTGAAAGAGTTAACTCAGGGATTTATATAAGTAAGGAGACTTCTGTTTCCAAACATCACTGCACCTATAGGCAAAGCATTCTATTTCAGATTAAACACAAGGCAGAGGCTGTAAACAAAATGTGAAGGCAGAAGGCCTGTAAGAGCAGTGTTTTTGACACACTTGTGGTCTGATGCAAATTTCTGTTGTCACTGAGCAGTTATTGCACATAATTTTTGTTCCACATCTGTGTATCTAGGATGTATAGAGCATGAGAAATAATCTACAAGCTACAATATACATCTATATATGTGTGTGTGTATGTACACTACATATATGTATATATGCACTATATATATTTGTGTGTATATATATATGTATATATACACTATATATGTATATATATATATATATGTATGTATACACTACATATATATATACACCTATACATATATACATATAAACTACAGTATATAAACAAAAAAAAAAGACCCTGGGTGTCTGGGGTGATGAAAAGCTCAAGATGAGGCTGCAGTATGAGTGCAGCCCAGACAACAACTGTGTGCTGGGCTGCAGCAAGAGCAGTGTGGGCAGCAGGGCAAGGGAGGAGGTTCTGCCCCTTTTCTCTACTCTCCTCAGACCCCACCTGGATTCTTGTGTGCAGTTCTGGAGCCCCCAGCACAGGAAGGACATGGAAGTGTTAGAGTGGGTCCAGAAGAGGCCACGAGGATGATCACGAGCAGCTCTGCAGCCTGGAGAAGAGAAGGCTTCCAGGAGACCTTAGAGTAGCCTTCCAGTATCTGAAGGGGGCTACAGGAAGGCTGGGGAGGGACTATTGCCAAGGTCTTGTAATGACAGGACAAGGGGCAATGGGTTTGAACTGGCAGAGGGGAGATTGAAACTGGATATTGGCAGGAAGTTGTTTGCAGTGAGTGTGGTGAGACACTGGCACAGGTTGCCAGGGGGGGGTGTGGAGAACAGAATCACCCAACGTGATCAAAGATTCTGTGATTCTGTGCTCCACAATCTCCCTGGAGGTGTTCAAGGCCGGGTTGGAGGAGACCTTGAGCAACCTGTACTAGTGGGAGGTGTCCCTGCCTATGGCAGAGGGTTGGAACTAAATGATCTTTGAGGTCCCTTCCAACCTTACCATTCTATGATTCTAAAATAGTAAATATTTCCCAGCAATATTAGCAGTACAAACACTGAAGGTTCCCTTGGCTATTGTCTGTTTAGTTCCCAACGAATTCATTCTTTAAATCCCAACAAATTTATTCTTCATGTTCAGCTAACTGCAAGTGTGCATTTTTTTCTCTCAGAATGACTCAGCAATGTAATTCAGAATTACAAAATAAAATATTTTCCTATTTGCTTGCACGTGGCACAGCAGATTTATTCTGTGTCGAAAACAGCTTTTTGTCCCTCTTGCAAAATCATTTCCTAGAGAGAAATTTATGGTAAGCATAAACTGCAGTCTTGCAGTTGATGCACTGCACCTCTCACACCACAGAGGCACTTGACCCTGTGAGATGTGTTTTATTTGAGACATAAATCTGCTTAGCAAAACGTGTAAATTTCTGTTGGCAAGGGAGGGGATCGTTTGATAAAAGTGAAGTTACACAGAATGATTCAGTTTTTGATTCTTTGTTATAATGTTGTTATGTATTGCACTGATGATTAACATTCCTTTAACACATAAGCTCATTGTCTCTCCTGTTATCTGTCAGACAAGCAATCTGTTGTTGACAGTTTCTTGAGGTTATTTGGTGGGGATTCTGTTTGTTGTATCAGACATGGGTAGTGCTTACAATACAGGAATTATTCTGGGTTTACAGCCATACTAATAAGCATTGCAGGAGTTCCTCTTGTGCAGATTAGTGACTGAAAATCATAGAATCATAGAATGGTAAGGTTGGAAGGGACCTCAAGGATCATCTAGTTCCAACCCCCTGCCGTAGGCAGGGACACCTCCCACTAGTACAGCTCACTCAAGGCCTCCTCCAACCTGGCCTTCAACACCTCCAGGAAGGGAGCAGCCACAACCTCCCTGAGCAACCTGTTCCAGTGTCTCACCACCCTCACTGCAAAGAAAAAATAATCTGTTGGGTTGTAAGGAGGGATTTTCACTTGCTTCTTTCCACACCATTTGGCTTTTTAAACTATGTCTCAGCTATGTGAGCTTCATTGCAAAACAAATTTCAGAAATGGGGTGTTTTGACGTGCTTTTGTAGAGTGTCGGTTTGCCAGGTTGATTTCCTCTCCTGCCTCTTTCTTTCACTGCTGTGACCTGCTGAGGAATATACTCTTGTTTTGAAACATACATTAGTTGTTTATTTTACCCACCTGTCAGTGTGCAGCATCACTTCAAACTGATGCTATTCCACGCTCTCTGTTTATAAGTGGAAAAAACCCAAGACCTGTGCCTAATAGTCTATCTACAGAGCAATGGTTATAGGTCAGCTTTAGCAGCGTATTTCTTACAGAGTCACTATAATGCCAGTCACAGAATCATAGAATGGTAAGGTTGGAAGGGACCTCAAGGATCACCTAGTTCCAAGCCCCTGCCATAGGCAGGGACACCTCCCACTAGTACAGGTCACTCAAGGTCTCATCCAACCTGGCCTTGAACATCTCTTGGGATTTTGTGGAGCACAGAATCAAAAGGTGAAGCTACAAATATTAATAAAGCTACAAATTATAATATCTTGCTCTAAAACACTAAGCAGAATCATGAAGAACAGTGGCATACTTAAAATCCTAGCTTTGCCCTTTACATGCATGTGACTTCTATCTAAGGTAGATATTTATGTATTATATCTTTTGAAAATCATAAAACCATAGAATGGTAAGGTTGGAAGGGACCTCAAAGCTCATCCAGTTCCAACACCCTGCCATAGGCAAGGACACCTCCCACTAGCACAACTCACTCAAGGCCTTGTCTAAACTAGTCCTGAACACTTCCAGGGAGGTTGTGGAGCACAGAATCACCCAACGTGATCTTCGATCACGTTGGGTGATTCTGTGCTCCACAACCTCCCTGGGCAACCTGTGCCAGTGTCTCACCACCCTCACTGCAAACAACTTCCTCCTAACATCCAGTCTAAACCTCCTCTCTGCCAGTTCAAACCCATTGCCCTTTTTCCTGTCATTGCAAGACCTTGTCAATAGTCCCTCCCCATCCTTTCTGTAGGCCCCTTCGGACACTGGAAGGCTCCTGGAAACCTTCTCCAGGCTGAAGAGCCCCAACTCTTCCTCAGAGAGAAGATTGTAAGAGTTTTTCATTTGCAACAACCTGAGGAGTAAATAAGAGGAAATAAAAGTGTAAGAGGAAACATTCAGCCCAGAAGAGTAAATAAAACTGTCTTGCTTGAAATTACCTAATACAGTGAACCACAGCCTCAGGGAGGTTAAATCTGCATGGCAAATGCCTGTGCTCAGGTCAGGTGAGGTAGTAAAATGCATTCAAAGTATTCAGCCACCAGTGTAAAAATGCACTGAGTGAAATGCAGCTCATTTATTTACTAGCAGAAAATCTGCAACGTTTTAGCCTGCAAGGAAATTGTAAACTTGGAAGGATTTCTCAAGTGGAAAAAAACCAATACTAACCTAATTTCCAGGATTCTCTTGCAGTTGCTCAAACCTTTTCTCCCCTGTGAACTTCTGTATCTGAAGGGGGCCTGCGGGAAGGTTGGGGAGGGACTATTGACAAGGTCTTGCAATGACAGGACAAGGGACAATGGGTTTGAACTGGCAGAGGGAAGATTTAGACTGGATGTTAGGAGGAAGTTGTTTGGAGTGAGGGTGGTGAGACACTGGCACAGGTTGCCCAGGGAGGTTGTGGAGCACAGAATCACCCAACGTGATCTTTGATCATGTTGGGTGATTCTGTGCTCCTCAACCTCCCTGGAGGTGTTCAGGACTAGCTTGGACAAGGCCTTGAGTGAGTTGTGCTAGTGGGAGGTGTCCCTGCCTATGGCAGGGGGTTGAAACTAGATGATCTTTGAGGTCCCTTCCAACCTTACCATTCTATGATTCTGTGTTTTTCAAAGGTATAATACATAAATATCTACCTGTGATGGTTTGGGAGTTCCCTACCCCCCAGCACTTTGTAAAATGACCCAGACTAGACTCAGCAGGCTGGAAGTTAAGGACTGAAGCTCTATTTACAGCTCAGCACAATGTACAAGCAGAAATAGACACTGTAGACAGGAATAGTTACAGACATAGACAAGTTAAAGGGAATACAGAAACTCAACTCCCCTCCCAGAAATCAGAGACCCCAGGAGGGGCTCCCAACCACCCTTCCACCTTTTCCGCACCCCTGTACCTTACCCCAAGGTTTACCTTAGGTGCAAGGTAAATTAGGAGGATCAACCAGGGAGGTTAGAAGAAAAAGTGGTTAGTGAAAATTAATCGACAGAGGAACCAGGACCAGGAGCTGCTAGACCGCCCCAGACGCTGTGCTGTGTCCTCCAGAGAGAGACAGGCAGAGAATGCCTTAGCTATGTTTATGTTCTTTTCTCAAAACAATTTTCAACAAGCCTATGAGTGCAGCAGACATCACCATTGTTTTCCTTTCATAACCTATAGTGTAATTTTCTCTATTAAAATATTCCAATTAGCCTCAAACCAGCACACTACCAAAGTGGTAGAAATCATATGCATGTAATGGGCAAAGCTAGGATTTTAAGTATTTAACTGCTCTTTATGATTCTGCTTAGTGCTTCAGAGCAAGATTTTCAAGTGCTAATCATTTTATTAATATTTGTAGCTTCAGCTTTTGATAAAGGTTTTGAATTTAATCTTTGAACATTTCAAAAAGCTCTGTGGAATAAAAAATATCATCGCAGTGAGCTGGTACTGGAGTTGTAGCTTCATTTAGTAGTATAGATTACTGCCACTACAGAGGCAGAGTAAAATAAATATCTTGGGGATCTGAAGGGGGTTTTGCCACATTACCTTTTAGTTGCAGTAGAAGCATAACCTGTTATGGAAAAGATATAATTTAAAATGTAAGGTGTTTACGCAGCTATTGGTTATAGAGATAGTGATTTCAGGCAGTATATACTGAGAAAGACTAAATGACTTGGGATATATTTTGATAAGGACTGCTTCAGCATGCTTACATCACCCATTTTTCTAAGGCTACTGTGCTTGACAGGGCATTGTTTGTAGAAGAGGAGAGGCAGATTCCACAGGACCACTGAAGCTCAGGGGCAAAATTGTGGTTTATAATTCTGCTTCTCTAGTAGCCTCATCAAACATGGAAAGAAGACAGATTCTGCCATGCCAAAAACAGGTGTGTAAGTACTAGAGGATATGGGAGGAGAAGACTTCCAAAGTGAGAAGCCTCACACTCTCAAAGAGCTGTCTGCTCATTTACTTAAACCATAGAATGGTAAGGTTGGAAGGGACCTCAAAGATCATCTAGTTCCAACCCCCTGCCATAGGCAGGGACACCTCCCACTAGTACAGGTCACTCAAGACCTCCTCCAACCTGGCCTTTAACACCTCCAGGAAGGGAGCAACCACAACCTCCCTGGGCAACCTGTGCCAGTGTCTCACCACCCTCACTGCAAACAATTTCCTCCTAACATCCAGTCTAAATCTCCCCTCTGCCACTTCAAACACATTGCCCCTTGTCCTGTCATTGCAAGACCTTGTCAATAGTTCCTCCCCAGCCTTCCTGTAGCCCACTTCAGATCTTGGAAGGCTACTCTAAGGTCTCCTGGAAACCTTCTCTTCTCCAGGCTGCAGAGCCCCAACTCTCAGCCTGTCCTCACAGCAGAGCTGCTGCAGCCCTCTGAGCATCCTGTATAATTTTTCCTTTTCTGAGTAAGAAATCAAATGTGCACACTTGCTTTTTTCCTTTCATAAAAGGGGACAGAGGAAAGTAGGTTTTAAAAGGTTTGTGTTTGGAAGTGAAGCAGTGAATGGATTCTTCACTGAGAACAACCAGCTTCATAGTTAGACTTAATTTGGATTCTGTGTCTCATTGCAGCTCATAACATGGGTGCTGAAGTACCAGGATGTGAATGAATCACAGAGACAGTGAAAGTAGCCATGCTTGGGCTGTGTCATGTTTGGGTACAAGACAAAACATAGTCTGGATTTACTACAGGTTCAGTTAGAGATTTGGTTGCTTCTTCAGCATTGTAAGTCAGACAACATTAAACTGTTCAGGGGTTTGAAGCTGTTCTGACCACTTGCAAACCTGAGTTGTCACAGGACTATTTTGAGCTTTGTTACAGGGTGGAAACAGGCTGTTACTAGACATTTCTATGTCATTGCTCTCAACAATTTCATGAGGAATCTGATTTTGGGTGGTTTTTTCTTTTAATTCTAGTTGATTTCCTATGCTACTGTCATGGAGACAGGGAATGAATGTGGCAGAGTCAGGAATTATAAAAATAGAATTATTTTATTTTCCTGAAAGCCCTGCCCCCAAACTATATACGAAACAAGTTTATGTTTACTTACAGGTTCTAATCAGATTGGGAATTCTTCTACAGGATGTTATGGACAGATTTAGGAAGTCAGGAAATGGAAAAGGCTAAGCTATAAACGCAGCTTTACCCCACTATCAATCAGACTGAGCAGAGAATTAAGGGAGCAGCAGGCTTTACTCATGGAGGTGAGATAGGTATTGGGCAATGATCCCTTGCTAAGTTTCTCTGCGGCTTGGCTGCCTTCCGACACTGCAAGCAATATCCAATAGTCTGGATACAGTCAGCAGCAGCCCAAGGCAGGGGAAAAACTGCCAGAGTCAGGAGTGTCTCAAGACATGACTGCCACAAGACAGGGATCCGTGGAAGTGACACTGCCTCGGCAGCAATAGGGGAGAACCAAACTGCTTGGGTCTACCCTGCTTGGAATAGCAACCAGGAAGTCGACTGCTGTAAGGTCTGACAGCAGCTGGGTCCAGGTGCTGCCAGCAGCTCTCTCAAAAGGTCCCCAGGGCTTGCCAAGCTTACAGAGGGGTGCAGAAGTGGGGAGAGGCATCCCGAGGCAGGGGCGGTGCAAAACTGAGAACTGTGTGAAAGGTAGGAACTGTCCAAAAGCGAGGATGGTCCAAAACAGGAGCTCTGTCAAGGTGGGGGGCTCTTAAGGTGGGCACCATGCACATTCTCCCTTGCTCTATTTATCCTTTTCTAGATAAAGTGTCCATTTGGCATTTATACAGGGCACAAAGACCCAGCCAGCCACCAGCCTGATTCCCAGTGCGGGCTGCCACATGGTTCAGCGCACGTGTGGGGAAGGGCTCCTGCTGCTCTTACCCCCTCAAACCTGTGGGGCAGGGGATGGAAAGCAATTTTCACGCCACCTACTCCTCCCCTACTCCTCCTCAAATGCACAGGGAGGAGGGGAGAAGAAGGAATTTGGACTTTTCAGAACAGTTACCCACATATTATTCACCCTTCTCAGTGCTTCTTATTGCACAGTGATTCCTGTCTGATAACACAGACTCTGAAATCCCTTCTACAATAATGTGCTGGGCTGTGTCAATGGTACTGTTGTCATTTTGTTTTCAGAAAAAAACCCACAAGTTACTGCACATTATTAAAGAAAAACCAAACCAAAAGCACACAGCCAGACCCTATCTTCTTTTTTTTATTCTTTATTGATGGACACACATTTAACATGAACTATTTTAGGCTGGGGAGGGACTATTGACAAGGTATTGCAATGACAGGATGTGCTGGTTTGAGGCTAATTAGAATATTTTAATAGAGAAAATTACACTATAGGCTGTGAAAGGAAAACAATGGTGATGTCTGCTGCACTCATAGGCTTGCTGGAGAATTGTTTGGGAACAATAACCAAAACAATAGATAAGTCAGTCTCTGTCTGACTCTTGCTGGAGCAGGAGCTGCTGGGGCGATCTAGCAGCTTCTGGGCTTTGACTCCTCTGCTGATTAATCCTCACTAACCACTTTTCTTCTAACCCCCTTGGCCGATCCTCCTAATTTACCTTGCACCTAAGGCAAACCTTGGGGTAAGGTACAGGGGTGGGGAGAAGGTGGAAGGGTGGTTGAGAACGCCTCCTGGGGTCTCTGATTTCTGGGAGGGGAGTTGTGTTGCTGTATTACCTTTTACTTGTATATTTCTGTAAATATTCTGTCTATAGTGTAAATATCTGCTGTACATTGTGCTGAGCTGTAAATAGAGCTTCATCATTTAACTTCCAGCCGACTGAGTGCTAGTCTGGGTCATTTTACAAAGTGTGGGGGGGTGGGGAACTCCCAAATCTTCACACAGAACAAGGGGCAATGGGTTTGAAGTGGCAGAGGGGAGATTGAAAGTGGATGTTAGGAGGAAGTTGTTTGCAGTGAGGGTGGTGAGACACTGGCACAGGTTGCCCAGGGAGGTTGTGGCTGCTCCCTCCCTGGGGGTGTTCAAGGCCAGGTTGGAGGAGGCCTTGAGTGACCTGTGCTAGTGGGAGGTGTCCCTACCTATGGCAGGGGGTTAGAACTAGCTGATCCTTGAGGTCCCTTCCAACCTTACCATTCTATGATTCTATTTTCTGGTAGCTGGCCAGGTTTGGCTATGCAGGGCTTACAGAACATTTACTTTTACGCCTAGACCATAAAAGTTGTTTTCCGTATCTTCACTCAAACGTAAGCACGGGCAAGAAATATAAAAATTACTTGTCACATTATTCACAGGCTAGACCCAAGGTAGTGTAATAGCATGGACCACTAAGCTAATTTAGAAGAAAAATGAAAGGAGGTTTCTTTATAGAAGGCATTTGTATGTAATATATGTAGAAGAGTTGAGAATTTTGACAGTTTGAGATTGTGTCCTCTTTAGAGAGAATGCATAATGGTTTTTATTTCTGTTCAAAGATGTATAACTTTTTGAAGGTAACTTTCAACTTTCATTAGAGCACTTAAAAGTGATTTTTACCCACACTGGCGTAAAACAGAGGCCACTAAATCTTAACTCTTCAATGAATGTGGCATCTCAGCTGTTTTTACCTCGTGTCTGCCTCCTGTTCCTCCCATCCCTCCTGTCCTACTCTGTTTTCTACCCTCCTTGGGAAAACCTCTTGCAGTTTCTCCATTAGCTATTTATGTGCTTAGGCTGACACACAATTCACTTCTTTTGAAAGAAATCAAAAGCTTTCTAAGTTTTCCTTGTTATGAGAAAAGAAACAGAGGAGTTGTCCTTGACAGAGAGAACTTAGGGTCTTGCTTACTGAAAAATAACTCCTGTTGCATGCTGCTTTTATCTCTTTCATGTGCTGGTGCTAGTTGAGACTAAGCACTTAGACTTTGTGGAGTGCTCTTCAGTGTGTCTGGCTTGTGTCTCTTTCAAAGTGAATAGAAACTGGTATTTATACCAGTTTTGGTCCGTGGGAACAGTACTCAGTGCTTGTAAGCTGTGGGGTTCCAGCATCAATCCTAAGCACAAATCCAGGCTGGGTGGTGAAAGGCTGGAAAGCAGCCCTGAGGAAAAGGACCTGGAGGTCTGGGGTGATGAAAAGCTCAACAAGAACCTGCAGTGTCAGTGCAGCCCAGACAGCAACTGTGTGCTGGGCTGCAGCAAGAGCAGTGTGGGCAGCAGGGCAAGGGAGACCTCAGACCGCTCCTCAGACCCCATCTGGAGTCCTGTGTGCAGTTCTGGAGCCGCCAGCACAGGAAGGACATGGAAGTGTTGGAGTGGGTCCAGGGGAGACCACGAAGATGCTGAGAGGGCTACAGCAGCTCTACTGTGAGGACAGGCTGAGAGAGTTGGGGCTCTGCAGCCTGGAGAAGAGAAGGCTTCCAGGAGACCTTAGAGTAGCCTTCCAGGATCTGAAGGGGCCTCCAGGAAGGCTGTGGAGGGACTATTGACAAGGTCTTGGAATGCCAGGACAAGGGGCAATGGGTTTGAACTGGCAGAGGGGAGATTTGGACTGGATGTTAGGAGGAAGTTGTTTGCAGTGAGGGTGGTGAGACACTGGCACAGGTTTCCCAGGGAGGTTGTGGCTGCTCCCTCCCTGGAGGTGTTGAAGGCCAGGTTGGAGGCCTTGAGTAACCTGCACTAGTGGGAGGTGTCTCTGTCTATGGCAGGGGGGTGGAACTGGATGATCTTTGAGGTCTCTTCCAAGCTTATCATTCTATGATTCTATCAACAAACTCTACTAACTGTCACTGTAGATTTCTGACCAATGTTCTGTTAGATATATTCTCTTACAGAAGTTCTTGTCAAGGATTATTTATGTAGATAATATGCACACACACTCACTTAACTTTGTTAGTTATAATCAAGGTGGCATTATGGAAGGCAGAAAAGTTTGCAATGTAGTTTCATCAGCAAATTGTGGGTAAAACAAGAAGTCAAACTCCACAAACATTTATCATTAACAAATATATATCTAAAGCAAATATGAGTTGTTTCATTCATGGTAACCTTTATTGAGAGCCACTTAGCTATCACTAATGTAGTTTACTGGTCAAACAGTGACAGTGCTTGAAGTTAATATTTTTTTTATGTTCTCAAGTTTCAAATCTTTACTCCTAATGCAGTTACCTCAACATTTTGTATCACATCATTATTCTCACTGTTAGTCCGTATCCAGATAATTTTCTCCTTTGCATTCAGTATGTCCTCCAGTCCCTTTTTGGGCAAGAAAGAGTTAGTTACTGTAGTGACTACTTGGTTGATTTATGGCTAATCATGCTGGTAAGTTCTATGCTGTTTTTCTTCTACTAGTCATAGTATCATAGAATGGTAAGGTTGGAAGGGACCTCAAGCATCATCTAGTTCCAACCCCCTGCCATAGGCAGGGACACCTCCCACTAGTACAGCTCACTCAAGGCCTTCTCGAACCTGCCCTTGAACCCCTCCAGGGAGGGAGCAGCCACAACCTCCCTGGGCAACCTGTGCCAGTGTCTCACCACCCTCACTGCAAACAACTTCCTCCTAACATCCAGTCTAAATCTCCCCTCTGCCAGTTTAAACCAATTACCCCTTGTCCTGTCATTGCAAGACCTTGTAAATAATCCCTCCCCAGCCTTCCTGTAGGCCCCCTTCAGATACTGGAATGCTACTCTAAGGTGTCACCCAGTACCAATTAACTTATCACTTCAAAGTATATTTATCAGGAACTTCAGTTAGAAACATTGTGGCATCATTTCCTTTGAAGGATAAAAGAATACCATATAGGAAGATGATGTACTTATTTCAGCCTTAGCCACTCTAACCAGAACTTTCAGGCCTGTGGCATGTATGTGTGTCACTAGAAGAGAATTAGTGCCAGTTGTTTGACCCTGCTGTTCCAGGGAGATAACTTCCTTAAACAGAAGCTCTATTTCTCCATCTGTATCAAGACTTAATAGAAAGTTTGAATAATAGCTGTGTGATGTTGTGCTGTTCTACAGTTTGGCAGCTAAATACAACTGGTTTCCCTCCTTCCTTGTTTTACTCCTCCTTTCTCCTTTGCTTATGTTAATTTTTTAGAGGAAATAGACAGCTTGTAGCTGCCCATTAGAAGTTAACCTGAGAGGGTTCATGCTTGTGTGAAAGAATCAAAGTACCAGTGTGCTTAGGATACCAGAGAGTATCAGAAATTCTTTGCAAGGGAACAAATATGTCTCAGCCTCTGAATAGCAGGTTGCTTGGGAACCCAGGATTCCCTTTCTCTAAACTGTCTCCAAAGAGTTTTGGTGCTGCTTGCTTTTGCTGCTGGGAAAATTTATGAACTTTGTAGTAGAACTTCACGGTCAACAGAGTGTATCACTGGGAGTTAGACGTGTCAAGGTGAAGAGAGAGGTTTCATTTTTGTTCATGTACAAGTGATGAACTGCCAGGGTGCTACAAAATATATTTCCAACAGTCACCAGTAGATTGTCTTGGAACTGCTCGTGGAGGTCAGTCCAAACGGCAGCAGCCTCCGTGTCTTGCCTTTCTCTTTCGTGGGCTGTTCTGTCTTGGTAATATTTATGGGTTTGTTTATTCATAGTATTTCTTCTGACCAAAATGTTTTCTCTGTTCTATCTTTAGCATAAATTAGTGCTTTTAAATTTCTTAGTACATTCAGGGGTTCCTCAGTGTGGTAGTCTCCAGTAATATATTAATACATTAGTCCATCTGTTCACTTGGATGCTAATTTAGTTGAATTTGATAGCGGGAACATACCGAAATTGTTAAGGTTAATGACTCAGTGTTTTACAAGACAAAATACATTTGATGTTCAATTGATTGGTTGAGTTGTTTTATTGAATAATATGAATATTTAGCTTCTTAATTTCATGGAAGAGCATCTTTGTTATTCCTCTAATTTTAGCTGAAACTGAGGGCATCCTCCGCGGTTGGATACATTATTCCAGAAGAATCTCTCTGGTTTCACAAGTCATAGAATCATAGAATGGTAAGGTCGGAAGGCACCTCAAAACTCATCCAGTTCCAACCCCCTGCCACAGGCAGGGACACCTCAAGGTGTCCTCCACTCAAGGCCTCCTCCAACCTGCCCTTCAACACCTCCAGGGAGGTTGTGGAACACAGAATCACCCAACATGATCAATCACGTTGGGTGATTCTGTACTCCACAACCTCCCTGGGCAACCTGTGCCAGTGTCTCACCACCCTCACTGCAAACAACTTCCTCCTAACATCCACTTTCAATTTCCCCTCTGCCAGTTCAAACCCATTGGGTGATTCTGTGTTCCACAACCTCCTTGGAGGTGTTCAAGGGCAGGTTGGACAAGGCCTTGAGTGACCTGTGCCAGTGGGAGGTGTCCTGGCCTATGGCAGGGGGCTGGAACTAGATGGTCTTTGAGGTCCCTTCCAACCTTACCATTCTATGATTCTATGATATTTGTTTCCTGTCTGTTGACTGTTGGCTTGAGGGTTTTTCTGGCTACAATCAAGTTGAATAATAAAATAAATTGCTCAGCAGTGTTTCCAATTCTGCTGTTTCTGTTTTCAGTGCAGTCTGATTTGGCAAACCCTGCTTATTTTGTCCAGCATCTGGTGACATCACAAGGTCAGTGAAAGAGAAAATTAGAAGAGAAAATACATTTGGACTTGCTTCTTCTCTAAAAGTTCTTCAGTTAACTGGAATGATAAAAATACCAGAGAAAAAAAAACTCATGTCAGAAACTGCTTCTGACATGCCCATTTTCACAAAGTAGGGTCATTCTCACTTGGAATGAAGTTTTTGACACACTTTAGGCTGTGGCATCTGCAGAAATTTGCTTTCTAAAAATAATATTAAAAAACCTACACAGTTTATATCTTTTTTTTTTTTTTTTTTTTTTTTTTTTTTTTTTTTTTTTTTTTTATGTTAGGTGCGGGGGGGGGTCTGTGCT
>VWZE01024919.1:17260-35057 GCA_013396675.1 Eubucco bourcierii
CAGTTCTGGAGCCCCCAGCACAAAAAGGACATAGAACTGTTGAAGCAAGTCCAGAGGAGGGCCACGAAGATGATCAGAGAGCTGGAGCAGCTCTCCTATGAGGACAGGCTGAGAGAATTGGGGCTCTTCAGCCTGGAGAAGAGAAGA
This sequence comes from Eubucco bourcierii, assembly GCA_013396675.1. Lineage (NCBI taxonomy): Eukaryota > Metazoa > Chordata > Aves > Piciformes > Ramphastidae > Eubucco > Eubucco bourcierii. The sequence goes on from VWZE01024919.1 coordinate 17,408, forward strand.
CTTCGAGGGGACCTGATAGTAGCCTTCCAATATCTGAAAGGGGCCTACAGGAATGCTGGGGAGGAACTGTTTGCAAGGTCTTGTAATGACAGGATGAGTCATAATGGATTTAAACTGGAAGAGGGGTGATTTAAACTAGATGTTAAGAAGAAGTTCTTTCCAGTGAGGGTGGTGAGACACTGGAACAGGTTGCAGATTGTTGGGAGAGGTTGTGGATGCTCCTTCCCTGGAACTGTTCAAGGCTAGGTTGGATGAGGCCTTGATCAACTTGTTCAAGTGAGAGATGTTCCTGCCTATGCTGAGGGGTTGGAACTAGATGATGTTTGACATCCCTTCAACGTAAACCATTCTATGATTCTATCATTCTATGGTCTCATTTCAACTGGAGGCATATCTAAGCTTGTCTGTGTTATTCTAATCAATGCTTTGGGGGCTTTTTTTTTTTTTTCATATTTTCTGATTTAAACTTCTGAAATTACATGTTTCACTTAGCAACAATTCTTTTTGCTGTCCCTAACCAATCCCCACAAGGTACTTGCTTTTAACTCCAAAAAAAGAAAGATTTTAAATAGCTTTCTGCTTAACAGACTGCAAACTGTCTTATAGAAAGAGAGAGGGTTTCAATGCAAAGGATACAAAATAGCATACTATACTAGCCCTGTGATTCTGCCTGTTACTAGTATTTTGTTGAAGGGCTTATGAGCTTTCTACAGAAGAATTTGAAAGTTTAGTTTCACCTCAGCAACAGATCTCAAGGACTGCATATGCAGACTAAACTGAGGTCCACCCTGCACCTTTTAGTGGAGTGGCCTGCACAGTTGTCTTTCAGCTAGTTCTTTCATCTGTTAAGTTGGTCTCTTGCAGTTAACTGTTTCCTTAGACTCAAAAGACTATGGCAATTTCTGTCAAGTAATGATCTGTCTGCAAATCATATGTCCATTCCCTAACCCATTTAAAGGCCTTAATTAAAAAAATCTGATTAAGAATCTGCAGTTTCAGTAACAAGAAGGAATAGAAGCAAGCAAGCTTTTCAGCCCTTTCATATGAAAACTATATGCCTTATTTCCCACTACATGTTCCATAAATGAAGGCTGTAATGCAAGTCTCACCTGCTATGCATCTGAATGACGCGTTTCTGCAGTCACAATAGTAAGAGCTATTTAAGACTGCATTTATAAGATTTGTGGCTAGTACAATAAATAGTACAATGAAGAAGGGTAGGGAAATATTCTGTATTAGCTGGATATGTGAGCAAATCCAAGTTAACCAAGTTTGCCAACTGCAAAATTGTAAGCTGAACTTTCTCATGCCTGCTTGGAATGTTTATCTGAATGGCCAAGGACACCAACTACAAAAACAACAGCCAATGACAAAGGCAAACAAGAGGCATTCTAACCACCACACCATGCAACATCAATTTCCATCTTAAAGCTAGCTAGGATTCCTGTCCTGACTCTCATGAGGTGGCACACAGTCCAGATCCCCATTTCTCTAACAGAAAACACTTCCTTCTGACTTCCAGCCTAAACCTAGTCATGGACATCTCATACAAGATGAGGAAGGTCTCCTAGTTTATGGCTGAATTAAAATACAGAACACATTCTTTTCATGTACTAGTAGGATTGAAATCAGTCTGATTCCTGGTTGACAATCAATTATAAATTATTTATAGTTGGTTTTATATTTATGCAATATTACAACTGTAGGTAGGTGTCCTATTGCTACCGTTTGCTGTCTACAATTCTCCAAATTCAAACGTTTCTATCAGAACTCACTTTTTTTTTAATTTACTGTAATTTTTTAAATTGTTATGGTCCAAACAGTGGACTCATGGTGCTTCATCAGTGTGATCTCAAAATGAGACAAAATATGACACAGGCAGCTCACACCAAGGGGTTTTCACAGTATCACAGTATCACCAAGGTTGGAAGAGACCTCAAAGATCATCAACTCCAATCCATTACCACAGACTTCAAGACTAGACCATGGCACCAAGTGCCATGTCCAAACCCACCTTGAACACCTCCAGGGACGGTTTTACTTCAATCAAAAGTAAAACTTTATTGTTCAACCATAAGAGTAGTATGCAACTACCTGAAAGGAAGTTGTAGCCACATGGGGGTTGGTCTCTTCTCCCAGGCAACCAGCAACAGAATGTGGGGGCAGTCTCAAGTTGTGCTAGGGAAGGTACAGGCTTCATTATAGGAGGAAGTTCTTCAGAGAGAGTGATTTGCCATTGGAATGGGCTGCCCAGGGAGGTGGTAGAGTCACTGGGAGGCATTCAAGAAAAGACTGGGTGAGGCACATAGCGCCATGGTCTAGTTGATTGGATAGGGCTGGGTGATCGGTTGGACTGGATGATCTTGGAGGTCTCTTCCAACCTAGTTGATTCTATGATTCTAAGAGGCAGAGAAGAACAAGAGAAGAAGGGGGAAAGTAAGTGAAGAGAGGAAAGGGGAAGAGGTCCTATAGCTACCAAAAATGCAAGGGTCCCAAAAGACATCTCTCTGGTCTCAGTGCATAGTCCTACCAGACCTTCTGTTCTTGTTGTAGCCTTCTTTCTTTCTGTTGCTGGAGAAGACTTATTCTGTTGTTGTTGAGAAATAAGAGAGAGAGAGAGAGAGAGAGAGGGAGAGAAGGAGTAGATGACCTGTTGCTAAGGAGACATCTTTTACTTCATACCTGCTGATGACTGAACTCCACCTCTCTCCACCCCTAATGCCTCCCACAATGTAAAGTTCCCATGCATGCTCAAGGAGTGACTGAGGCATGATATGGGCCTAAGAAGGCATGCTCAAGTTGTGGTCTGCCTTGGGTGCAGGTAGCCTGGGGCCAGGAGTTGTCTTTTGATATTATAATGACATTATCATGAGCAAAGTTCACTTGAGTTCATGGTTTCCATAGCAACACTAGAACATCAGTCTCTCATGACAGCAGCTCCATTCTTAGGTTCTGAGACAATGGTCCTAAACAGTGGAACCACCCGTCACAGGTGGCAGGTATGGACCATTGGTACCAGGCCGGTTGCTTCCCATGGAGGCTGGCATCTGTACCAAATTCAATTTGTGAGAAATAAACTCACTCTAAAGTATAAAAGGTTTATTATAAAATAAAGGCAAAACAGCGCTGGGTGCATAGCAAATGACCAAATCGCTAGAGGCCCAAACTAACAACAGGTAACAATGCTTATATAGGATAAGGACTAGATAGCTTTATGGATATTCATGGGTATTCTTTTCATTTTCTAAGCACTACTCTTATCCTCCCTAACTTCTACCCCTTAGTCCATTCCATCAGAACAACAGCTAGGTTTCTTGATTTCTTCATGAGGTCATCTTGGCCCTTTTGTCTTTTTTTTGAACGTCAATCAGAGTGGCCTCTGGCAGCCTCCTGACACTCACTGCATCACCATTGTCTTTGGTCATGGACATCCTGGAAAATCCTAACACCACCCCTGGTACTCCTGACACCCACAGTTACCTTGTTATTTTACTGATTAAGTGTTATGAATAACTTATGGTGCAAAAGCCAAATCTCCATATATCATAATTCCCCCATTTCTCTTTCTTACTATCTTGGGCTTGAGCCTTAGATATCATTTCATATTTTGGGCATTCTCTCGACTTTTTCCAAATTAATTCTGGTGTCATCATCTCTTTTTTTTTTCACCTTGCATAGTTTGATTTTTGCTTCTGAATCTGGTTCTTTAACAATCTTGAATTCCCACGTTTCCACTGTTTTCTTGATTAGTCCTATTAACATCGGTAATAAACAGGGAATTATTAACAATATTAAAAGAATTACACCAATGCCTACTAACACATTTCTTGAGCCACTGAGGGTTCACCAATTTGTTGACCACATTTCTCAAAATCCCCTGTCAAACCTCTCCAAGTCTGGACTGGGACATGGGCCACTTTTTTTCATTTCAGTAACTATCTGCTTTATCTCTTTTCCTTCATCATCAATATGCAAACAGGAATTTGGTAAGTTACATTTTCCACACACCCCTCCCTCTTGTCTTAACAGATAATCCAGGGCCAATTGATGCTGATATGCTGTAGTTCTGATCTTGCTGTTTTGTTCGGCCAAGAGGGTCAAAGCATCACTTGTCTTGTTAGTAACTATTTAACCCTAAGACCCATCCTCAGCCCAAGGGGCAGGGCCATAATATTGGATTATCCTCTCTGGGAGCCACTCATCATACTTCCAATTCCCAATATGGAGATCTCTTTCTCATCTCTGTATTTCAGAATAAACAGGGATGCCCAGCTCTTCACCCCTTCTCAAAGATAGGAGGAAAAAGCTAGGGTATATACTACCTAAAGCACAGGTTCCAGTACAGTTGGAGGGTAACTCTGAATAAATTTTCACATACCCAATACAACCCCTCATAATAGAATCATAGAATCATAGAATGTCAGGGGCTGGACAGGACTTCAAAAGCTTATCCAGTCCAACTCCACTCCCAGACCAGGATCTCCTACACCAGATCACACAGAAAAGCATCTAGGTGGGCCCTGAATATCTCCAGAGAGGGAGTCTCCACAAGTCCCCTTGGCAGCCTGTTCCAGTGTTCTGTCACCCTTACAGTGAAAAATATCCCACCCAGCCCATATATCCACATCCGCCGTGCAGATCTATCACTTGACAGACATCAAAGCTTATACTAACAGGCTTGTCCAGGTTAGTAAGTTCCTTTTGGGTAATAAGTTCCAAATCTTGGTCCCAAAATCTAACTTCTAAAAACTTTGCTTTGACCTTTGGGTTATAACTTTGTCCCCTTCCAAATACACCCCATAAATTGTAGAGTTTTTCTTGCAGGTTCCTTGGGTTTGATTAGTGCACTGGTAATGTGTATTGTGGATAAGAGTTTGAGTCACCACATTGCACTCGTTTTTCTGTTTTGCCATCAGAGAGGGTATTAGTAAGATCCCAAGGAATTGGAGTCCATTTTGATGTGTACCTCCACTCACATGGCCTATGATGTTGCAGCTCACAGATATGGTTGTTAATCTTCTTTGTGGCAGCTACAGAGGTCTACCTGGCCTGGCCTTCCAGTTCCTTACCACTCAGGCCTCTCTTACAGCCTTGAGGTGCACCTTCACTTTTAGGTTGACACTTGAACCTGCCTCAAGGTAAGTTTTAATCTTTCACTGTAGGGCATGGCTGTCCACTCTGCTGGGGGGGGTCACAAGTCCCTTGACCCTAGTAGCGTGCATCCACCCTCGTTCTGCTGTCTGGTCTGCAGTCTCTGTGGTGAGGAGAACCTGAAAGCAACCTTCTCATTGAGGAGTGAGTGTTTGTTCTTTCCGTATCTTTATAATAATCCAATCCCCTGGTTTTTACCTATGAATACTAAAGTCTAAAGGTACAGACTGAGCAAGCATTCCCTGTTCCTGTAGTTGTGTCAGATTTTCCCCAATTACTTGAATATAATTTTTAACCATGTTATCCCCAAATTTATATGTAGTCATATTCCCACCACCCTCATGAAAGGGTAATCCAAACATACTTCACTTTCCCAGCTTGAGGTAATTCAATAAAATCAATGTATGTAGTCTGAAAGGGCACAAATCTATAGTCATACTAAGAATCGACTGGTTACTCCTGACACTGCACTATATGATATAAGGCACTCATTGCATTCATATTAAACAAATGAGCTTTCTTTTCTGCTAACTCAGGTTATTTTTTTTATTTATTTATATTTATATATAATTTAGGCTATAATACCAAAAGCCTTCTTCCAAGAAGCTTGACCTGAAACAACACAGAGAACCCCCACACTGAGACAGGACACACCCCACTGTACCAGAAGACAAACCAGGATTTCAGGACATTTTGGGTCCATGGTGGCAGTCGTTTTCCTTTCCTTTTCCTACTTCCATTGAAGTGCCCTAGTTAAATACTCATTCCTGTATCTGAAGCTTTTTTCATTCGGGAGAGTTATGTTCCTGCTGGTTGTTTTTTTCTTGATTGCAGTGTAGGTTGTTTCATAGCATCTGGTAGGGTCTGCTCTATTTCTTATCCAAGGTTACCTGTAAAATTCTTAACAGAACTTAGTCCCCAGGGCTCAAGGGGTGAAAAGATGGTCTCTTAGCTCTGGTTCCTAGGACAATTTTTTCAAATTTTCCTATTGTTTTCTTAAAAGACAACATAATTTTGGAGACAAAAATTCCCCAGTTTATAACCCACACAATATTTATGTCAGTCTGAGGGAGTGACCATAGGTACTCCAGAGAAAACTTCTGGCCATCTGAAAAAAGCATATATGTGAACACTAAAAGATACTTATATCCCCTTTCCTTGACAAACTACTGAGTTACTAATGACTTTAAATGCTGTTTCTAATGCTATTTCTATCATTTCAAACTAAAGTCTATCCCTTTGATATGTTTTCTGCTATCTTTGGCCCCAGTGTCAGCCCATTCGTTACTGGATCAGTGTTACCCACTGATGTGCTTTGCCAAAGCACAGCAGTCTTAACTGGTCATTGGACAACTTCCAAGAGATGTAGTTTGCTTTTCCTCAAGTTGTTAGTCTTGACTCCATATATCCTCTACATTTCAGGTTCCATGGTCTTTCAGGCTGTCATACCACTAAGAAAGAAAACTGGATTTACAATATTGATTATGTGATAGTCAGTAACTGTCTTCCAGTTCCAGAAGAGATGATATAAGTGAGCTGCTTCTCATTTGTGTGCTAAGGCAGGTAGAGGAATTCAGTTCCTATCACCATCCTGTCACTAGCAGAAAAGCTCTCAGGTTCTGTTACCATCACCCTCTAGGAAAGAGTTTCTTCTGGTGTTTCTGATTCCAGGTGAATTGCTTGCTGATGCAAGAGACTGGCTCAAGATCTATTCTGGTTTCAGAAAGTTTTCTTGTGCTTCAGTTTCCCAAACTGAAGTTCCAATCGCAAGTTTCAAAACTGCAGGGCTGATCTTAAACCCTCAAAGTAACACTGTTCAGGTAAATGATTTTTCTTGCCCGTTATAAGTCTTCTGCATTCAGATGTGAATTCCCATGAGGCAAGACAGGCAGAAAAACATATTTTAGATATATTTTCATACAACCTATACGATCTACTTAATATCGCAGAATCACAAAAACATCCAGGTTGGCAAAGCCCCTCAGGATCACCAAGTCCAACCTATAACCCTACTCTACAAGATTCACCTTACACCATATCTCTAAACACCATATCCAAACTACCCTTATATACATCCAGGGTGGGTGACTCAACCTCCCTGGGCAGCTCATTCCAGTGCCTGACCACTCTCTCTGTGAAAATCTTTTTCCTCATGTCCAATCGAAACCTACCCAGTCTCAGCCTGAGGCCATTCCCCCTTGTTCTGTCTCCAATTACCTGCGACAAGAGACCAGCAGCAGTCTCTCCACAATGTTCCTTCAGATAGCTGTAGACAGCACTGAGGTCTCCCTTCAGACTTCTCTTTTTCAAACTAACCATGCTCAGCTCTCTCAATCACTCTTCATAAATTTATTCTCTAGGCACTTCCCCAGCTTTGTTGCCCTCCTCTGGACCCGCTTCAGCATCTTTTTTAATCCAAGCCAGGATACGTTCAGCTCCCATAAGTCCCTTTCTGCCAGCAGCTCTCCAGGCACACTTCCCCAAGCCTGTAGCATTGCTTGGGGTTGCTGTGGCCCAAGTGCAGGCCATGGCATTTGGCCTTATTGAAACTCAGCCCATTAATGTTTGCTCATTGATCCAGCCTATCCAAGTCCCTCTGAAAAGCCTCTCTACCCTCATTCAAATCAACACTGCCACCTAACTTGGTGTCATCTGTAAACTTATTTTAAATTCCTTAAAACTATTCATTTGTTATTTCTTCTATACCTTAATTTTATCCATCTCTGTTCAAACATTATTACAGTATCCAATTGTTTTAACTGTTCCTTGATTAATAATTTTTGGAGTGTTTGGTAAATATAAAGTTGGTTTCCCACTTATATTTTTAAAATACCTTTTTCCTTCTCACCAGTGGCTTTTTTAAATTAATCATTTACTTAAAAAAAAAGAAAAATCCCTTTAGGGTTCTACTTATCTCAAGGTCTCAACAGTAGCTTCAGCTTCTCAGCACCCCCACATACAGGGAGAAAAACTAAAACCGAGTTTCACTTAACAAAACAAAAGATAAAACAAACTTTTTGGGCTTAATAGTCAGTAAAACTTCACTCCTCACTTCTTTTCTCCAGCAATTTCAGTGCAACAAAATAGTTACAATTTTAATCTTTTTCTCAGGAGGCAAGAAAGAGTCAACAAGCAGCTTCCTCCCTTCTCCTCTCTCGTGCATTAGAAGAGGAAACCACTGCCCACTTTTTGCCTACTCGCAGCTTTCCAGTCCACTTTCCCATTATTTTTATTTTTCTTTTCCTTTTTGTTCTTTTTTCTTTTCTTTTTCTTTTTCTTTTTTTTTTGTTTTCATTTTTCTTTTCCTTTTTCTTCTTTTTTCTTTTCTTTTTCTTTTTCTTTTTCTCTCTGCTTCTTCCCTTAAGGCACTAACACAATACACTAAAAACAAAAATGTAGAGCAACAAACAGGACATAGACAGTGACATGACAAAAGGACAGAAACGGTAAAAAAATAACACCTAGGATGTTTTTCCTTCTTCTAGTTTCTTTTTCCTCCTCTTTTGCTTTAAGTATATTTACTAGTGCTTCAACCCAGACACTTTTCTTCCAGCATGCTGCATAATCACTCTTCTCCTGATTAAAAGGTTCTTTAGGATTTACATAAATGTGTGGAGTCTGACATATTCAGCCTTCATAAGAACCAAAATGCAACAAATATAAATTGTCAGGTCTAATCTTTTCCTTTGTCCATTCTTTCATACAAAAATTGACCATTTTAACCTTATCCTTATCCCGTGTTTCTGAATGTTATTTCCAGAATGCTAACTTTAACCCCCAGGGGACTGCCCAGGACAATGTCCCTGGGTACCCTTTTTCTCCCCTTTAGCTCCCTTTCTTCCCAGGGCTTCCACATGGGTCAGTACACGTGTGGAAAGGTGCCTTGTGCTGTTATCCCCTCAAGCTCTCAGGGCAGGAGGAGGAAAGCAGGTTTTGTGCCTTCTTCTTCTCACTCCAGAACAAGCAGCTCCATAATTCTCTTAATATTCTCTTAACAACATGCATTGCTCCCTGACGGAAGCATAGGGTAGAGTAAGAAGGGGATTTTTTAATCTCAGTTTCACTGATTATGGATGCCATATACTGTTAACACTCAAGACTACAGTAAAGTAGAGGAGCTTTCACCACTGTTGGTCCTGTGGTCAAGAAATATGTTCGTGAATTGTAAAATAATAGTGGGAGCTCTGCATTGCATATGTGTATGATGTATTTATTCCTCTTAGTGTTTGTCTATAGGCAATACATCTTTTCTAAAAACTTAACTAAGTAAATAAAATCTACATGCTGGAGGTAACAGTATTTCACCTTTTCTTTCCTAGGTTTGCCCTTTACTAAAGCACGAAGGCTAGATGAAAGAAGAAAATCCTTTTGCCCATGAAAAGGGCATACTAGTAGATCACGCCTTTAGAGATCGCACTGAGTTTGTTAGAAGATGCTGCCCCCAGAAGCACAGTGCCAGGGCTGCAGATACACGGGTTTTCCATCTCTTTTATCCATCTGTTTTGTTCAGAGGCTGAAGGCAGGTGACCTGATCCTTCTTTTATTTGTTTAGCAGCTAGCATCCAGAAGGACAAATAGTTACAACTGCTAACATAATAAACAAACAGAGAGGCAGAGAGGACATAAAGGCATTGTTTTGAAGAGCAGTGTGTGTCTCCATGGCAATGATAGTTGAAGAAAACCTGAGATTAAATAGTAAGGTTTAAATAATGAGTTTTCACAAGGACATGTCTAAATAATCCTGTAAGGAGTAGTTACCAATGTTCCCACTTTACCACCACCTCATGAGCTCAACACTTATCCAGATCCTCACCCACCCTTTGAGACTGTAAAGTCACAGACCAGGTACAGCAATACTGGAGGAGACTATGCCAAAAGACTGGTTATAGCAAAGGTAGGTGTCATTCACTCTTCTCCTCTTGTGCCTACAATTTTGTCACAAAAGGCCATCAGGTGAATCATAGAATCATAGAATGGTAAGGTTGGAAGGGACCTCAAGGGTCATCTAGTTCCAATCCCCAGGGTCATCCTTTTTTCCCTTCTTGAAGATGGGTGTTATGTTTGCCCTTCTCCAGTCAGCAGAAACTTCACCGGTCTGCCATCACCTTTCAAATATGATGCACAGTGGTTTGCAAATTCATCTGCCAGTTCCCTCAGGACCTATGGGTGGATCTCGTCAGGCCCCATGGACTTGTGCACGTTCAGATTTCTTAGGAGCTCACAAACGTGGTCTTCTACTATAGTAGGTAGATCTTCTTTCTCCCAGTCCTTGCTTTTACCCTCTGGAACTTGGACATTGTGGTTGGAGATGTTGCCATTGAAGACTGAGACAAAGAAGTCATTGAGTATCTCAGCCTTGTCCATATCCTTTGTCAGCAGCTCTCCATTTCCCTTCTGTAAGGGTCCCACATTCTCCCTAGTCCTCAGGCATGATAAACCTTGTTAAATTCTTGCTAACTGCTTCCCATCACTGTCTTCTCCCTACTATGTCCAGATGTGGTCTCCAGAAGGACTTGCTCTTTGTTTTTTACCTCAGACTGACAGGAAGCCAACTTATCTGCCATTCCTCAGAGTGGCTTTTGCCCTTTTCTGAAGGTCCAGTTGTTGAGGACCTCCCTGATTTTCACAGTGTTTGAAAGCTGATGAAGGATGGTTGCACAAGGACATCAGTCACTTTCCTCAGCATGCTGGGGTGCACCCTGACAGGTCCTAGGCACACATGTGAGCTGACTGCTCCCAAGTGATCCTTGAATCAGGAGCACTTGCCTGTGCAAGTAAGTCAAGGGAAGGTCTCTTCCTGCTGTGTTCTGCCCTGCTGAGGCCTCATCCAGAGAACTGTGTCCAGTCTGGGTCTCCCCAGTTTAAGAAAGACAGAGAACAGCTTGAAAGGGCATGGCAAATGGTATGAATATGACTGGGGACTAGAAGGTACAGCAAAGGGGTATGAAGATGATTAGGGGACTGGAACATCTGTCTTTTGAAGAAAGGCTGAGAGAGTTGGGGCTTTTTAGCCTAGAGAAGACTGAGAGTGGATCTTATCGATGTTTATAAATACTTCAAGGGTGGCCAGTCTTTCTTTAGTGGTGCCCAGTAACAGGACAAGCAGTAACATGCAAATTTTAACATACAAAGTTCCGTCTAAACATGAAGAGAAAATTCTTTGCTTTGAGAGCTGTAAAACACTAGAACAGGCTGCCCAGAGAGGTGAGGGAGTCTCCATCTCTGTGGAGTCATTCATAATCCACCAGGATGCACTCCTGTGCAACCTTCTCTATGTGAACATGGTCTGGCAGAGGGGTTGGACTAGATGATCTCCGGAGGTCTCTTTCAACCTCTATCACTCTGTGATTCTGAGATTCTGGGATTCTGGGACTTGACCAGTTCCATTCCTCCTTCAGTCCTTCCACTAAGAGCAGAGGTGTCCTAGTTTTGAATCACAAGCTGCTCAAGGCAAAAGGACAGAAAATTTATTTTATCCCTTCCCAAGGAGTAAAATTAAAATACTCCACACTGGATTGGAAGTTTAGGTGGAAATCCTATTATGAATATATACAAAAGGTATTCAGGTAAAAGGAACATACATACAAATTAGACCCAGCTCTCCACCTGGGCCTACCAGCCCAAAATCTTCCAGAGCCTTCCAAAACCCTTCCTCCCACTCAGCCTCATCAGGACCAAGAGCAGGCTGAACTACTGCACCACCACTACTGGACTCAGACCTACCACAAGCCTCAACAGGCCCAGTGGGGTAGCTGTCAGCCAAAGCCAGGAGAAGGTCTCTGCCCCACAAACAGATAACTGCACACACATCCAAAATGGAGAAAAGAGAGAAAAAGCCAGGAAGAGGCTGTGTTGTTCATTTATAAAGAGGAGATGCAGACATTATGGAATGAAATAACTAAAGATTACATTTTTCCGGGGCCGACCACTGGACCTACCTATCCCTTTCTAGAGTACCTTAAGGAATTCAGTGGTTCTTAAAGACATCTAGTCTTAAACCCATAACAAGAGGCCTGGCAGACCTTACTAGTGATGACAAATAATGTGATAAGGACCTGCCTTATCTCCATCTACTGTCACTAAATCATCCATCCAGTCCTTCGGTATGCCACATTATTTCTTGGTCAACCTTTTGTGACTAAAGAAGCTCTTGCTGTCCTTGACATTCCTTGCAAATCTCAGCTCCAGGTGAGTTTTTCTTGCCTCACACTACATGCCTGAGCACTATTTCTTGATTCCTCCTTTGTATCTTACACTAACTTTTCATGTTGCAGCTGTGCAACCAAGCTAGCCTCCTAATATGTCTCCTTGTTTTCCTGATGATGGACCTTTCTTGCACTTGGAGAACCAGGCAGATCTGCTAGGGTCCCTTGCCCTTTGGAGCTGCTTCCTATGTGGACCCACCTACATGTCCTCTAAATAAGGCAGAGCTTTTTGTGCTTGAAGTCCAGGGTCTATGCTCTGATGATCTGATACAGAAAAAAAAAAAAAAAAAGTGCTATTCATCTTAGCCATATTTGAGCCCTTTTTAAATGCTGGACCAGTAACCGTAACTCTGAAAGAATGCTACCTTCAGAACACTTAGTTGTGAAGTTTCCTGGAAGGAAAGAAGAACACACTCTTCTTTCTAGGGAATCACTTTTTCTTGGTTCACTTTCCCTATAAAATCACTCCAGTTTTCAATGAAAAGCATGACAAAGGGGAGCAGCTATGCAGAATATTAAGTATAATCACTACCTACACTCAAATTGGAAAATGCCTTTGTCCTTCACCAAGAGCTTTCTGAGAAACCAATAACCAACTAGTTTCCTATTATTATCTCAGCTAAATTTGTATAGGAAATAAAATTTTGCTTCACCCTTTTTGCAGGGTTTGAAGTGATACATCAGTTGGTTAGCTGATATTAATTTCCTAGAAATTATTATACACGTTGAATACACATAATTTGTCAGCTTGACATTTCTGACATTATTTTTCATTTTATTTTAACACAAAAGAGGGTTACATTTTCTACTTTATTGCTGAACATACAACTGTAAAACATAATCATTGAGCTACTTGGTATTTTTATTTGTTCATTTGTAAGTAGATGACAGGAGTTACCCTGTCACATAATGTTCACATAGACTTGATGGATGGACCACTCGCTGGATAAAGAATTGGCTGGATGGTCAAACCCAGAGAGTGGCGATCAACGGCACAATGTCCACCTGGAGACCAGTGACAAGTGGTGTCCCTCAGGGGTCAGTGCTGGGACCAGTGCTGTTTAACATCTTTGTCAGTGACATGGACAGAGGAATGGAGTGCACCCTCAGCCAGTTTTCAGATTACACCAAGCTGTGTGGCACAGTCGACTTGTTAGAGGGCAGGGATGCCATCCAGAGGGACCTGGACAGGCTGGAGAGTTGGGCCCAGGCCAACCTCATGAAATTCAATAAGGCCAAGTGTAAGGTCCTGCACCTGGGTAGGCACAATCCCAAGCACAAATACAGGCTGGGTGGTGAATGGCTGGAGAGCAGCCCTGAGGAAAAGGACCTTGGAGTCTGGATTGATGAAAAGCTCAACATGAGCCTGCAGTGTGCACATGCAGCCCAGACAGCCAACCGAGTCCTAGGCTGCATCAAGAGAAGCGTGGCCAGCAGAGCAAGGGAGGTGATTCTGCCCCTTTACTCTGCTCTCGTCAGACCCCACCTGGAGTACTGTGTGCAGTTCTGGAACCCTCAGCACAGGAAGGACATGGAAGTGTTGGAGCGGGTCCAGAGGAGGGCCACAAAGATGATCAGAGGGCTGGAGCAGCTCTCCTATGAGGACAGGCTGAGGGAGTTGGGGCTCTTCAGCCTGGAGAAGAGAAGGCTTCGAGGGGACCTGATAGTAGCCTTCCAGTATCTGAAGGGGGCCTACAGGAAGGCTGGGGAAGGATTATTTACAAGGTCCTGCAATGACAGGACAAGGGGCAATGGGCTTAAACTGGCAGAGGGGAGATTTAGACTAGATGTTAGGAGGAAGTTCTTTACAGTAAGGGTGGTGAGGCACTGGAACAGGTTGCCCAGGGAGGTTGTGGCTGCTCCCTCCCTGGATGTGTTCAAGGCCAGATTGGATGAGGCCTTGAGTAACCTGTACTAGTGGGAGGTGTCCCTGCCTATGGCAGGGGGTTGGAACTAGATGATCCTTGAGGTCCCTTCCACCCTTACCATTCTATGATTCTATGATTCTATGACTTATAAGTGCTGAAAAAGACAGTCAAAAGGGTAATTTTCCTAGAACGTGTCTTTACCAAGAGTAACTTAACGTAATCAGGAAAATTCTCCTACCTCATGAGCTTTATATAAAATTAATTTGGAATGATACTGAAAATTTTGCACACAGTAAGGTTGAGAATTCAAATAAAATATGATTTTGTTTGTTTTGTTTGATTGTGGGAGTTTTGAGTTTGGTTTTTTGTCTGGTTTGTTTTGGTTTTCTTAAGGGACAGTATTGTGTGACCATTCACAAGATATGTTTCATATTTGCAGTCATAAAGCCTTATATGCCAAAGAGCCATCCATCCATCCATCCATCCATCCATTCATCCATCCATCCATCCATCCATCCATCCATCCATCCAACCATCCATCCACCCATCCATCTATTCCATCATTTCAGATTCTGGTTTTGTTCCTTGATGCGGAGCCAGCATGTCCAGATATCTGTGTACTAGTCTTGCTTCCTGGAGATGAAGCAAAAAGTCATCTTTTTTTTCCCCAATTCGAGAAAACACTTTTGAGAAGTGGCACTTCGCTGCCCAGTTCTAGATTGTAAGAATGCTCTTGCAGGAATTTGTATTAGACTTGTTTAGAATAGAGAAAAGAACTGTCTCCACAGTGTTTGGAAACAGCTACCAGTTGAGAGTTGTCACATCATGTAGCCCTGTATAAAGGGTTAACCCTCCTGGGTGGGGGGAGTGGTCAGAACTTGACCCCACATCTGCTCGACCCCAGGTGTTGTGTGTAGCCCACTCCCAATTCCTATCTGGACACACACCCCCCCTATATAAACAGTGGGACTTCCTGTTTCTTCCACCTCGTAGCTAGCCTCTACCACGCGGTGGGCACCTCTTCAGACCCCTGCCATCAAATTCGGTTGTACATATATATATATAGTACCTTGTTATCCCTTCTCTATACCTATTTGTAACTCCCCTATTAAATACCTTTTATTTGTTGTTAAAGTTTTTTTCTTTTACCTTCCAAATTGTGGCCAGACTGTTCTGNACCTAAATAAGTCAAGCTTTTGGATTATTGTTTTGGATCTGGGTATAAGGATCATATCCTATCATCTAGTCTGGATAGCAATTGATATGGTACTTGACTATTTTGAAGGTTTACCTAAACGATTGTATGGACATTTAATGGATTCTGTTGGGAATTTTACTGGGTTTGGAAATGCATCCGATATGTGGAATAATTTTGAGAATGTGGGCTGGAATTTTCAAGGTCCAGATATTTGGGGAGACAAATGGCATTTTGTGGCAATGTTGGCATTAGGATTGCATGTGATTCACAGGGGAATTTTAGCCTGATCCGCATGGCGGACACGTGTAGCCACCATGTACAGGAAACTGGGAAACAGGGCAACACCCGGATGCTGCTGCGGCTCTGCTCACTAATGTAGCCCCACCCACTAATGTAGCTCCGCCCCGAATGCAGCTCCGCCTGTGGACACAGCCTCACTGGCAGTCGTAGCTCCGCCCACGGGTTCTCCAGACCGGGTCTCAATGCACTCAGACTCTGTCACCCGTGTTACCACTCGCAGGAAAAAGGTGCAGAAAACAGGAAGACCTCTCTGATCCAATGGAAGGCATATCTGCTGGAATCAGCAAACCCCAGCAAGCTGAATCGGATGGAAACGAGTCTGATACTAAGGTAGTGACAATCACAACGATGCCTCGAAAGGAAATTAGGCAAACAAGACAGGATTATGGAAGGACAAGAGGCCAGTCTCTGTTGGCCTGGCTCTTGAGCTGCTGGGATTCAGCGGCAGACACAGTAGAGTTAGATCAGAGAGAGGCTAAACAGTTGGGGTCTTTGTCCAGGGATGGGGGTGTCAATAAGGAGCTGGGTAGGCTGGTTGGCACACACACACTCTGGGACAGACTCCTCACAGCTGTAAGACACCGGTACCCCTCAAAAGATGACATGATCTTCCACCCCATCAAGTGGATGGACATGGAGCAGGGAATTATGTATTTAAGGCAAATGGCTGTCCAGGAGATCATCTATGGAGATGGCCAACTGCCCTCAGACCCTGATGATGTCCATGTGAAGCCAGCCCTGTTAAAGAAATTGACCCAAAGTGCCCCTTCCTCATATACACCCACAATGGGGGAAATGCTTTTGGGCAGGGACACTAACAATCTCCCAACCGTCCGTGAGTTTGTTAATGATCTGAGGCAGTTTGAAGATAGTGTCTCTAGAAAAGCTCTAATATCAGCTGTAAGAACCCTGACTAGAGACATAGATGAGGTTAAGGCCTCTATCTCTGAAATGCAGAAGAAGAAGCAGGACACTTCCCCTTCTGAATGGGTATATGTCTCATCTGTAAGAAACACATATCGCCATACTCCTTCTCATAGGAGACTAGTCCAAACCATACAGGGGACATCCCGGGCTCACTGTGGAAGACCCTATGTGACCATGGGGAGAACATGGACAGATGTCATGGCCAGCCCACCTCAGCTCTATGGGCTAGATTAATGGAGCTGCAGGGTGCAAATGCTGGGAATAGCTCCTCCAGAAGACGGGCTGCTCCAGTGTCCTACAAACAATCCTCTCACCCCTGGGGTGGTTTTACCAGCAGCTCAGGGCCAGGTATTTCCTATGGCCATAGTAGCCAGGTTGAATATTAGGGGTGCCCTGCCTCCAGCCAGGCAGAGGACAGGGATAATAGAGTGTACTGGGATGTGTTTGTGAAATGGTCTGGCACTTCGGAAGCGAAGAAATACAGAGCTTTGGTCGACACAGGTGCTTAATGCACTCTGATACCCTCGAGCCACAGGGGGACAGAATCTGTAACAATTTCAGGAGTTACAGGAGGGTCACAAGAGTTCACTGTGCTGTAGGCTGAGATAAATCTCACCGGGAATGTGTGGAAGAAGCACACCATAGTGACTGGTCCTGATGCACCTTCCAGCCTTGGTATTGATTTTCTGCAGCAAGGGTACTTTAAGGACTCGAAAGGGCATAAGTGGGCTTTTGGGATAGCAGCTGTAGAGACTGCAGAGAAAGAGCAGTTGTCCACCATGCCCGGACTTTTGGATGACCCTTCTGTGGCTGGTGCACACAAGGTGCAGGATGTAAAGGTACCAATTGNAAATCTAAGGAGGCCAAATGATATACCACTACTAACATTACTAATGTTTTCTTCTCCATTCCCATTGCAGAGGAGTGTAGGCCACAATTTGCTTTCACCTGGAGAGGTGTCCAGTACCACTGGAACAGACTACCTCAGGGGTGGAAGCACA
>VWZE01024920.1:0-13107 GCA_013396675.1 Eubucco bourcierii
GGCCTGCATCAACAATAGTGTGGCCAGCAGGAGCAGGATGGTTATTCTGCCCCTGCACTCAGCTCTGATCAGGCCACATCTTGAGTCTGTGTCCAGTTCTGGGCCCCTCGATTCAAGAGAGATGTTGAGGTGCTGGAACACTTCCAGAGAAAGGCAATGAAGCTGGTGAGGGGCCTGGAGCACAGCCCTCAGAGGAGAGGCTGAGGGAGCTGGGGGTGTGCAGCCTGAAGAAGAGGAGGCTCAGGGGTGACCTCATTGCTGTCTACAACTACCTGAAAGGAGGCTGTAGCCAGGTAGGGTTGGGCTCTTCTTTCAGGCAAACAGCAACAGAACAATGGGACACAGTCTCAAGTTGTGCCAGGTGAGGTCTAGGCTGGATGTTAGGAGCAAGTTTTTGCCAGAGAGAGTGATTGGCATTGGAATGGGCTACCTAGGGGGGTGGTGGAGTCACTGTCCCTGGAGGTGTTGAAAAGCCTGGATGGGGCATTTAGTGCCATGGTCTGGTTGATTGGCTAGGGTTGGGTGATAGGTTGGGCTGGGTGAGCTTGGAGGTCCCTTCCAATCTGGTTGATTCTATGAAATACCCCAAACCAGATGTTTTGTTAAAGCCATGCTGTTTAGTGAATTAGTGAGAATTTCGGTTTGTGCCTTATTTTTTTTTTTTAATTTAAAAAAAAAAAAGTAGTTTAAAATGGGCCTTCCAAAACCACTACTCTAATTTAAAGTGAATTTTGGGATGTATCCTTTTTCAATAATATTATTATAATTTCAGGTCATGGAAGTGTTGGAGCAGGTCCAGAGGAAGGCCATGAGGATGATCAAAGGACTGGAGCAGCTCTCCTATGAGGACAGACTGAGAGAGTTGGGGCTCTGCAGCTGGCAGAAGAGAAGGCTTAGAAGAGACCTTAGAGTAGCTGACGTCTGGATCCAGTACCTATCCCTGATGCACTCGTCACAGGTCTCCATGAGGACATTGAGACATTGATCTCAACTCTTTGAGAGCAGCCATCTAGCCAGTTCTTTATCCACCCAGTGGTCCATCCATCAAATCCACATCTTTCCAATTTGGAGACCAGGAGGCCCTTCTAATATCCTTCCAGTATCTGAAGGGGGCCTACAGGAAGGCTGGGGAGGGACTATTTACAAGGTCTTGTAATGACAGGACAAGGAGCAAGGGGTTTAAAATGGCAGAGGGAAGATTTAGACTGGATGTTAGGATGAAGTTGTTTGCAGTGAGGGTGGTGAGACACTGGCACAGGTTGTCCAGGGAGGTTGCTCCCTCCCTGGAGGAGTTGAAGGCCAGACTGGATGAGGCCTTGAGTGAGCTGTAGTAGTGGGAGGTGTCCCTGTCTACGTCAGAGGGTTGGAACTAGGTGATCTTTGAGGTCCCTTCCAACCTTACCATTCTATGATTCTATGATTCTATGATGATTTCTACTCCATTGGAATAAATTGCATTTTCAAGTATTCAGCAACTTTAAGGTATTTTTATAGGGAATTAATAGTTTCCTGATAGACAAGAACATACTAGTGTATTTTGCTACATTTTTTTCCCCTGAATTCAACTAATACTCTAATTTTTGTGTCTTTTGATGTTCTAAATCATCATATTTTTTGCTTCTTTATTTCACTTCCCAGTCTCTGGACAGCATGCAAACTGAGGCACTGTATGAGCAAGCCACAATCGATTTGCAGTGCCAGCTTTGTGCTGTGTCAATAGGCAACTGAGAGCAGCGTTTGGAACTACTGAATAGAAACTGCTGTGAATGAACTTGGGAGAACAAGGATGTTGCCTGACAGTGTGTGGTAAACCATATCTGCAGCACAGCTATGTAGAGTGGTTTGTGCTAAACACGTTGTGAAATAACCAAGATTATGACACATATAACAGTGTGAATATATGATTCGAATGAAGATCCACATCTGGAATGTAGATGCCCTCCTGCAGAGTTAGGTAACCCAGGCATCTGTATCTGGATACATCCTGGTGCAAAAGCATACCCTTAAATAGGACAGAGTGCAACTTAGTGACCTTGAAAACATTCATTTTGACTAGAAAGGGATATTTTAGACAGAATGTTCTTTACCAGCTCTAATTTTTACTTGATGAGTAGGGCAGGGGGTGGTTTATGTTTGATGTGGTGAAGAGGAAGCCATGGCAAAATTCTCCACTGAGCTCCTCCTGGGAGATCAGGAATGAATTACATCTGACAGATGTTAGTCACTTAATGAATAATTGGAAGTGGCTCAGATACAACAGTGATGAGAGGACTGTAAGAACCCATGGAGAATATAATCATGATGGTAACAAAAAGTGGGGGAGTGTCCAGCTTCAGAGCAACATGCCAAGAACAAGATCTAAGATGTTAAACTGACTGAAATATCAACAGATCAAGCTGAGCAAGGCTGAGACATAATGTCATCCTTCAAACTGCAGATCTGGGACTGAAATTGCACAGAAAATAGCAGTTTGATAATCTTCCCAGTGAAGTCTGTGGCAAGCTGCCAACCGACCTCGATGCAAACAGACTTAGGCTAGCAGCTACTGTGCAAGTAGAATTCACAAAGTGCTGAATTGTTTCCTTGAAAACAAAATTCACAGTTTGCATGACAGAGAATACAGAGGTTGGAAAAAGAAAATCAAATCACAAAAGATTAAACCAAGTTATAAGGGACAACATACAATCCAGGATGGACAGTCAATAGCAGAAGGTAGCTGAAGTAATAAAAGATGGATTAGAGAATGAGAGTGAAACCAGCATCATCATCTACTTGTAAGAGAAGGAATTTGGTCTCCAGTCAAAGTGATACAGACAAGATGTACTACCTGCTGATAGCAGTAGTGGGTGCTGGGCTAGCCTCATAGAGGGCATGGAATGGAATATGAATGGATGAATGAATATTAGTGGGTTGAATGGAATATTAAAAACAACACATTCTATTTATTTCTGTTATTGTGGGCATGAATGAGAATAAACACATGTTAGTATGGTAGGGAACACTCTACTTTTGTGAACCATGGGACTAACCAGAGTAACCACATACAAATTCAGAATAAAACATCTGTCTACTGGAAAGAATGGATAGAGCAAGAAAAGCTCTAGAAGGAACTGCAATACTGAAGAAACCTTCAATATGAAAACAAAAGGTTGTTTTGTTTAAGAAAAAAAAAAAAAGAAAAAGAAAAGCACTGATGTAAAATGGAGCTCCTGCATTCAATTCAGCTAATGGTGTGGTCTACACTTGGAGGTAGTCAGAAATGATAGAAACAACCTTAAGGCTCTCACTCAATAACAAATTACATCTAACATAATTTGATTGAACGGTTTAAATTAAAATGTCACCTTCCCAACAGCCTATTCTTCTCTGAATGAATGTGTAAGAAAATTGTCATGATGGATCTGCCTTATAATACAGCACCACAAATGGAAATCACCCAGAACAGTGCCATTGTTATTGCTGATGCTCAGCATTAACTCCTTGACATTAACTTCTTGACTTTGATGTGTGTTTGAGTGCTTCAGCTTATTAACTTCTATTGCACACAAGTGCCAAAACATTCTTAACATCACCTTTTCATGGCAAGCTCACTAGTATGTGAGATCACTGGAGCATAGATCCCACATCACTAGAGCATGTAATAGGCTTGATAGAGTTCACAGAGATCCATCCTGATCTAAGTGGTACATCAAAGTGGCACGAGCTTATTAGCTCTAGCAGCATGATTGTGCCAGTTCTGTCTACCCCACTAAAGGGGTCAGAGTCCTCCATCTGGGTCTTTTCTTTCATCAGATGTGAGTGAGCACAGACATCTGCCTACATATCAACCACATGTTCACACTAAGATGTATTTCTGCAAGCAACCAAAACTACTAGTTATTCCTAATGTTTCTTATGCTGCCAGCAATGATAACACTAAATTAGCATGAACAAGATTTCCTTTCACGGAGGAAACATCTCGGGATCACCAAGTCCAAAATATAATCCTACTCAACAAGGTTAACCTTAAACCACATCCCTAAACACCACATCCAAATGATCCTTAAACACATCCAGGGTGGGTGACTACACCACCTCCCTGGGCAGCTCATTCCATTCCCTGACCACTCTCTCTGTGAAAAACCTTTTCCTAATATCCAATGTAAACCTACCTAGTCTGAGCTTGAGGCCATTCCCTTTTGTTCTGTCTCCAAATTACCTGTGAGAAGAGCCCAGCAGCAGCCTCTCCACAACATCCCTTCAGGTAGTTGTAGGCAGCAATGAGGTCTCCCCTCAGCCTCCTCTTCCTCAAACTAAACAGCCTCAGCTCCCCCAGTAGCTCCTCATAAGATTCTTTGCCCCTTATAGGAAGCTGGAAGTTTTTTGTTGTTCCTGTAGGATTTTAGGATTTTATGGAGTCATTTGTTGGGTTTTTTGGGTTTGTTTTTTTTTTTGGGGGGGGGGGGGTTTTTTTTTTTTTTTTTTGGGGGGGTTTTTTTTGTTTTTTTTTTCTTTTTTTTTTTTTTTTTTTTGAACTGTGATTTAGAGCACTCATTTGTCAGCATTTTTTGCTACTGAGAACTTAAAAACAAAAGATCATGTTTTAATAAAAAAAATAAACATTTCATTCAAGAGGAGTGCTTGATTTCCAAGGTATACCTGACACACACATTCAACCTCACTTTTGCTAATATACACATCTGTTATCAACTGTTTTAGTGACCTGAAAAATAAAAGTTTTCCTTTTAAATTGATGCTTTTGTTTTTTTAAGGCTTTGATTTCTTATGCTAATTATTTTGTGCTGGTTTGGGGTTCTCTGGGATATTTTAATGAGAAAAATTAGACTATAGGCTGTGAAAAGGAAACAATGGTGAGGTCTACTTCACTCATAGGCTTCCTGAGATGCATAAAAGCAAGGAACCAAACATAGATAAGAGAGTGTCTCTGTCAGAGTTGCTGTTTGTGTTTTCTCCCTGGGCTTCTGCT
Source organism: Eubucco bourcierii (assembly GCA_013396675.1). Classification (NCBI taxonomy): domain Eukaryota; kingdom Metazoa; phylum Chordata; class Aves; order Piciformes; family Ramphastidae; genus Eubucco; species Eubucco bourcierii. Next base: position 4,967 of record VWZE01024920.1, read on the forward strand.
GCTGTGTAACTCAACTAATCACTCTGCTTCTAACCTCCCTTGCCCATCCTCCAAACTCACCTTGCACTTAAGGCAGACTCCGGGATAAGGTAGAGGGATGGAAAGAAGGTGGAAGGGTAGTTGGGAGTCCCTCCTGGGGACTCTGATTTCTGGGAGGGGAGTTGTGTTTCTGCATGACTTTAAACTTGTATATTTAGGTGTATATATATATATATGTATATCCAGATCATCACTGAAGATGTTACAGAGGATGGGGCCCAGCACTGATCCCTGGGGCACACTGCTAGTGCCCGACCTCCAGCTGCATGTGGCACCATTCACCACCACTCTCTGGGCTCGGCCCTCCAGCCAGTTCCTAACCCAGCACNTACTGAGGTCAGGGAGTATATTGTGCTGAGCTGTGAATATAAAGCTTCATTCCTTAACTTCCAGGGAGCTAAGTCTAGTCTGGGTGATTTCATAAGGGGAGGGCACAGTAACTCCCAAACCATCACATCTTCTTTTCCTTCTTACCTAAGACAGCACAAATATGCAATAAAATTCAACCTCATAAACCCAAACTTTGTTCAGGTTTTCATTTTTATGTAAATCTAGATGTGATCAACAATAGCAGAATCGTCACTAGCAGAGTTTGTTCTATAGAGGGGACAAGAGCTCTACAGGATTTACATTTTTGACTGGGTGTTTGATTTCTATGAACTGAGTTATCTGCTTGTCATTTGCCAGAACTTATATGTGAAAACAGGGGTGAAGAAAAGTATTACTAATTTGTTTTGCTCTTTTTTTAGTTTGTGGGTGTGCTAACACTGGTTAAAACTGAGGCAGCTTTTTCTAAAGTTATTAGAATATGAAATCTGTTTTTATGACTCTGAAGTACAGAAGGATGACTGACATATATAAGTACAACATATAACAGGGTGCAGGAGGAGAAGCTTAACCAATTGCTCCCTGATGTCAAAATGAGAATCAGCAGAAATAATCATTTTGGCATCAGACAGGAAAAGTCAAAGGTCAGGATTTAATGCCGTCACAGAAGGATTCTTCAAATAAGCCAAGCAGGTGCTTACTAAAGCGTGATTATTTGTTGTGTTTAGGGATTCGAAGGGAACTATGAGTTGAAGGGGAATGCAAGCCCTCCATGGAAAACTGGGAGAGCTGTCTTATCTGGAATATCTTTCCCACAGTCATTTCTTTACTTGAAAAAGTCCATAGAAAAATACATGGATAGATGAGTTCTCTTTCCTGCTTGTCTTCTCATCTAATATGAGGCTTCGAGGGGACCTGATAGTAGCCTTCCAGTATCTGAAGGGGGCCGACAGGAAGGCTGGGGAAGGATTATTTACAAGGTCCTGCAATGACAGGACAAGGGGCAATGGGCTTAAACTGGCAGAGGGGAGATTTAGACTGGATGTTAGGAGGAAGTTCTTTGCAGTGAGGGTGGTGAGACACTGGCACAGGTTGCCCAGGGAGGTTGTGGCTGCTCCCTCCCTGGAGGTGTTCAAGGCCAGGTTGGATGAGGCCTTGAGTGACCTGTACTAGTGGGAGGTGTCCCTGCCTATGGCAGGGGGTTGGAACTGGATGATCCTTGAGGTCCCTTCCAACCTTACCATTCTATGATTCTATGATTCTATGATCCTTGAGGTCCCTTCCAACCTTATCATTCTATGATTCTATGAATGTTAGATATTAGATAATATTAGATGATTCCCAAAAAAATATATATATATAAATGTCATATTCTCCAGAAATTGTGTAACTCAAGATGAAAGTCAAATAGCTCACAACTTCCTAATGATTACTGAGCAAATGTGAAAGTTACTGAACTATGTTCTTCAGTCTAATGAATTAGTAAGTGCAAATTAATAGCTCTTCAAACACTGATTTCCAGCTGAGTATATTTTATTACTGTGTCTGCTGACTCAACTAAAAGAAGCTACCTGGTTTGAGTCTCAGGGTTGAACACCTAAATACATATTTTAAGTTAATTCAGTTAAGAGTCACTTGCTACTTGTGATTCAAAAGCTGCAGGGTGGGAGCTTTAAATTAAAAAGCTGTAGGTCAGATATGCTACCTTTACTCTTGGCCCCAGTGCTTTAAGCCCTTAATAGTTTATCCAGTTTAAAGTTGTGTGTGTAAACCTTCAACTGAAATATTACTGTAGTATACCTTTATATGATATGACTGTATTCCATCACGGAGGAGGTTTATGTAAAATGAATAAATAAATAAAATCAGTAATTTCTGAAGCCCTTTGGTCTTTAACATGGGTGTGCCCAGGTGGCCAAGAAAGCCAATGCCATCCTGGCCTGCATCAGGAATAGTGTGGCCAGCAGGAGCAGGGAGGTCATTCTCCCCTTGTACTCTGCACTGGTCAGGCCACACCTTGAGTACTGTGTCCAGTTCTGGGCCCCTCAATTTAGGAAGGACATTGAGGTGCTTGAACGTGTCCAGAGAAGGGCAACGAGGCTGGGGAGAGGCCTCGAGCACAAGCCCTATGAGGAGAGGCTGAGGGAGCTGGGACTGTTTAGCCTGGAGAAGAGGAGGCTCAGGGGGGACCTTATTACTGTCTACAACTACCTGAAGGGTGGTTGTGGCCAGGAGGAGGTTACCTTCTTCTCTCAGGCAACCAGCAGCAGAACAAGAGGACACAGTCTCAGGCTACGCCAGGGCAAGTTTAGGCTGGAGGTGAGGAGGAAGTTCTTCACTGAGAGAGTAATTTGTCACTGGAATGGGCTGCCCAGGGAGGTGGTGGAGTCACCGTCCCTGGAGGCGTTCAAGGCACGGTTGGACATGGCACTTAGTGCCATGGTCTAATCTTGAGGGCTGTGGTGATGGGTTGGACTTGATGATCTCTGAGGTCTCTTCCAACCCTTGCTATACTGTGATACTGTGATACTGTATTAGCTCTTGTATTACAGAATCACAGATTATAAATTACATACATTATATAAATGATACCAATTATAAGCCACTGTTGTAGTTACTTGCTTTCGTAAACTTCTCTCTACCCTCTAAAGTTTCAGACAGCTTCTGCCTGAACTAGCTGTGTCTCAGCACTTACAAATAATAAGGGAAGAGAGGTAGAGGAAATTTAAAATGAAATTTACTGTAGAGCTGGTTGGAAACCAAACACAAAAGCAGGGCTAATAAAACACTGAAGTCAAAATCTGTGAAATCAGGACCCTTAATCTACTTCATTAAGTAGTGTACAGTTGGCTTCCATTGGTCCTGCATTACAATGATGTTTTTCTTCCTTTCTAATTTGCTATTATTAGTTGCTACTCCTGCTATTAGTGCTGCTAGCTCTCTATTAAGCACTGATTTACCTTAAATGATCTTTAGGAAAGGACTTCTGAAACCCAGATTTAGTACAGTGAAGTGGCATTTTAAATTGTTTGGTTTCTCTGAGTTATTTTGGTTTTTTTGGGGTTTTTTTGGGGGTTTTTTTTTTTGGTTTTTTTTATGGGTTTGAACTGGCAGAGGGGAAATTGAAACTGGATGTCAGGAGGAAGTTCTTTACAGTGGGTGTGGTGAGACACTGGCACAGGTTGCCCAGGGAGGTTGTGGCTGCTCCTTCCCTGGAGGTGTTGAAGGCCAGGTTGGAGGAGGCCTTGAGTGCCCTGTACTAGTGGGAGGTGTCCCTACCTATGGCAGGGAGTTGGAACTGGATGAACCTTGAGGTCCCTTCCAGCTTTACCATTTTATGATTCTATTTATGATTATGATCTATTTCTGTACTTATTTAATCTGAATGAGGGTTCAGTATACACTATGTGCTCTTCAGTTTTTGAAATAAATTTAAAAAAAAAAAGGAAAAAGAGGGAAAAGAGAGAGAGCAAGCAAAAAATTCTACAATAACCATCCAAGCTAGAAAAAGGTATAGAAAAGAGAGATTATAACAGAATTATGTTGTAAATGAATGGGTAATGCAGGTAAAGACAAGAGGAAAGGTGAGAAAGTGTGAAGAAGGACTGAGACATAGTTATTACATTTTAATAAGCCTTACAAATCACATCATATCTTTCAAACAATGGCTACACCTTGGACTCCCATTGAGGCCACCTCCCCATTGATATTGGAAGCGAGACACCTCTTATCCCTTTATTAAAGACCCCACTTTATGATCTGTTAGTCATAGCTGCACATCTGCTTCACGAGCCATAACAACACCACCTGCCTAAACATCTTAAAAACAAGGTGCTTAAGTACATAAGCAGGACATGTGCTACCTGCAGTGAAGAGTGTGTCTTGGTGGTACAACCAGCAAAGCAGCAACAGTCTCAGCTGCTCATATGGTGCACACTTGTGGTTGGCTGGCATAGGGTTCGACTGGATAGTGAGAAACTCTCAAGTTCAAGCAGTTAAAATTTATTTAAAGAGAATAGAAGTGTGATCATGTAATGGAAAACCCTCTCACATTGTAACCCAGGTCAGGGGCATGGCTGTGAACACTAAACCTAAACTTCTGCTCTTTCTTGGAACATTACTATACTGTAGTTTTCCACTCAGTAAAAATAAACTCTGCGAAAGTTCAGATGAGTTCTCTTATTTAAAGCTCAGGGAAGATGGTTTTGATGTCTTGAATATCTGCCTATGGCAGGGGGTTGGAACTAGATGATCTTTGAGGCCCCTTCCAACCTTACCATTCTATGGTTCTACGAATATTCAGTCAATTAGTCCTGTAAAGGACTTCTGGTTTTTAAAGCCTCAGTCCCACCTCTAATGCCTTAGATACTTGAAGACATCCTTCTAAAGGCTGGGGAGCAGGTGAAGAAAAGCTGCACTGCTGAACAAACTCCACTAGTGGTGGATATATCTTACAAAAATGTAAGCCCCACAATCCAAGAATAGTTTATAATGGTGCAGCTAGTGAGAAAAGTCTGATAGTTTGCAGATGGACTCTTACCTCATCACCTCTGCGTATTCCTGTGGAGGCAGTGGCAGAAAGCAGGGGTTGGTGGTTACTGCTTGCAGAGTAGACTGCACTAGGGGGAACAGCCTGGAGATAGAGAAGTGACCTCATACTGCCCTTCATCCGGAATGACAGGCAACCTGGCACCAACTTTGCAATTGGAGTGCTTGTTCCCTCCACGCAAATCTTCCAGCAATTTAGCTCATAAGCTGCTGAGTATTTCCTGCTCTCAGCGTTGCTCTTTCCTTATCTACCTCTACTCATCGTGGAAAGCCTGATGCTAGAATTGAATCGTGAAGAAATTGTGAAGTCATTGTCTTGTGGGCAAAATCAGGATGATTTTAAACAGGATCATGGTTTGGTTGATGTAATTTGTAGCTTTAGCAGATACAAACGTATGAAGAGAGGTAAGCATAAGTTTTCCAGCAGAAAGGTTTTTGAACATTCTCAGTGGACATATTACTGTCCTATAACCAACAAAACAGTTCATTTCACTTCTGCCTTTTTAAGAATCTCTTACTCTAATTACTAAAACACACTGAATTAAATCCTGGTCTTTCCTAAAGCTATTAGCAGCATTTCCCTGGACTATTCTGGGGGCAGGATTTCACCCACTCCTTCACATTCCTACTTTGGCCTCCAGGCTTTGTAGCTGAGAAAGTTCGCAACTGGATCGTTCATCTCAGGCCACAGGGCATGACTGTTGACCCCAGCTTTCCACAGCTGGTGTGGAATACAAGGACATTTCAGGAAACTTCATCTGCCAAGAGGTGCTTTCCACCACACTATCTATCACCTTAACAACTGCTGGAGAGCGAGTACATAATGTGCTTGACATTAGCACCTGTTTTTATAACACTCCACTTAAACACCAGAGGCCAGGACTACTGGGTCTTATTCAAAATACTGCTTACCCTTAAACCAGATTTTTTTTTTTTTCCTCCCTCAGAAAATATGGAGAAGAAAATGATTTCCCAAAAGAGAGTCAGCCTCTTTAATCTACAGGGGTGATTGCTTGTGAAAAATCACTGATTGCACCTCCAAGTTGAAATTACTCATGTTTAAATGCCACTGATTGGAATACCTGACAGCATAAACCTAAATGAAGGAGACATTGACAAAATATCCTAATCAGGAAAGGAGAGCATTAAATTAACTTAATATTCTAAGATACTTAATGAATTATACAAAGGGTGATTAATTCCATTCTAAACCAAATGAGTAGTGACAGGCAGTGGTTTTCTTTTAATTCTTATTCAAGTGTCTACTTAAAGGCCTTGTGGCAAAGCCTTTAGTAAAATACCTCCCCATTTCTTCATATTAAGATAAGTAAATAGGAGAAAACCTAAAACTAATATTATTATAATTATTATCATTAATAATAATACAGAAACTATAGACCCCATTTACAGTGAACAGTGAAGGTATCGTGATCATCTCAGAGAAGTCAAACAAGAATGGATGGATGAACACAAAGATGAGTTATGACAATGTGGTTTCATTCCCATGTGGCACAAACTACATAAATTTACCTACTAATTCCTCTGCAAAACTCTTCATGTCCAACCCACATATGATGCTCATCATGCCTTACAATTTTTTCACAATCTTAGCAAAATTCCAGTGAGAAACAGCCTTACTGTTATCCTCTAGAAGACTCTGCTAGGGCACATGGAAAATAAGGAGGTGTTTGGTGCAACCAACATGGTTTCAGCAAGGGCAAATCCTGCCTGACAGATTTAGTGCCTTTCTATGATGAGGTCATAGCACCAGTGGTTGAGGGAAGGGTTATTGAAGTTATCTACCTGGACTTCTCTAAAGGGTTCAACACTGCTCTGCATGACATAGAATCACAGAATGGTAAGGTTGGAAGGGACCTCAAGGACCATCTAGTTCCAACCCCCTGCTACAGGCAGGGATACCTCCCACTACTGCAGGTCACTCAAGGCCTCTTTAAACCCATTGCCCCTTGTCATGTCATTGTAAGACCTTGTCAATAATCCCTTCCCAGCCTTCCTGTAGGCCCCCTTCAGATACTGGAAGGATATTATAAGGGTATCCTGGTCTCCAAATTGGAAAGATGTGGATTCGATGGATGGACCACTAGGTGGATAAAGAACTGGCTAGATGGCTGCTCTCAAAGAGTTGAGATCAATGTCTCAATGTCCAAATGGAGACCTGTGACAAGTACATCAGGGATAGGTACTGGGACCAGATGTCAGCAAGTGTGCCAAAGACATGAAGCTGCACTGTGTGGGCACCATGCTGGAGGGCAGGGATGCCATCCAGAAGGACCCTGACAGACTGGAGAGGTGGACCCCTGCCAAGCTCATGAAGTTCACCAAGGCCGAGTCCAAGTTTCTGCACCTGGGCTGGGTCAGTCCTAAACACAACTACAAAATGAGTGATGAGTCAGTTGAGAGCAGTCCTGCAGAGAAGGACTTGTGGGTGCTCATTGATCAGGTACTTAACATGAATTGGCAATACATGCTGCCAGCCCAAAAAGCAAGCAGTATCCTGGGCTGCAACAGAAGATGTATGACTAGAAGGTCAAGGGAGATGATTCTGCCCTTCTGCCTACTCTGGTCTTGTAAGAGACCCACCTGGAGTACTATGTCCAACTTTGGAGCTCCCCACACAAGAAAGACATAGATCTGTTGATGAGGATCCAGAGGAGGGTCACAACAATGATCTCCTGTGAGAACAGACCAAAAGACTTGGGTCTTTTCAGCCTGGAGTTGCATATAGCAGCCTTTCCGTACCTGAAGGAGACCTACAAGAAATCTGGAGAACTTTTATAAGGGTGTATAACAATAGGAGAAGAGGCAATGTTTTTAAACTGTAGTGTAGATTTAAATTGGACATTAGGAAGAAGTTCTTTACTAGGAAGGTGCTGAGACACAGGAATGGATTGTTTGGAGATGTTGTAGAATCACTGGAATGGTTTAAGGCCAGGGTAGTTGAGGCTTTGAGCAACCTGGTCTGGCAGGAAGTGTGTCTCCCCATAGCAGGGGGATTGGAACTAGATGACCTTTAAGGTCCCTTGCAGCTCAAACCATTCTATGAAACAGAAATACTGCAAAATCAAGTAAGTGCTGGTATTTGTCATTAAAACTCACACACACAAAAAAATCCAACCAAAACCACAAAAACCAAACCACACAAAATCAAGCCCACCCACGCACAAAAAAAAAAAAAAAAAAAAAAACCCAAAACAAAAAAAAAAAAA
>VWZE01024920.1:13262-32796 GCA_013396675.1 Eubucco bourcierii
CCTTGAACACCTCCAGGGACGGTGACTCCACCACCTCCTTGGGCAGCCCATTCCAGTAGCCAATGACTCTCTGAGTGAAGAGCTTTCTATACACAATAGACAGGAATAATTACAGACATATAAAAGTTAAAGGTAATACAGAAACACAATCCCCCTCCCCAGAGGGGCTCCCAACCACCCTTCCACCTTCTTCTCACCCCTCTACCTTACCCCAAGGTTTTGGCTTACGCACAAGGTGAATTTGGAGGATCAGCCATGGGGGTTAGAAGGTAAGTGCTTAGTGAGGTTACTTGGCAGAGAGAAGGCAAGAAGCTAGAGAAACTGACACTTTCTGAGCCTGTGAGACTCTGTCTTATCTGTGTTTGTGTTCTTATTTTTATACCTCTCAGCAACCCTATAAGTGTAGTAGACATCACCATTGTTTGCTTTCCACAACCCATAATATAATTCTCTCCATTAAAAATATCCCAATTAGCCTCAAACCAGCACAATGACAGACAGACAAAAGAGAAGATAGAAATCTAATTTATAGCTTATGAAAAGGTGTGACATGAGTAATACTAGACTCGTCCTAGGGTTTTTCATGAATATTCAAAATGTTGCATGCCCCATTGACAAATGTCACCAAGTTCACAGCTATGAACAGTGCCTGGCCACAACACACTTTTGCTGAAAAGGTATAACCAGTTCTGTGTGATTGTTTAGATTTTTCTTCCTTATTTTTCAACCAAAATAGGTTATAAGGGAGCTACTAAACCTGTAGAGCTGAAAACCATAACTTTGGTGCTCAGCCCCCACGGATGAAAATACCTGACATAAGGTGACTCTCTTCTTTGTCTGACCATGTTGCCCCTAGTCCTGTGATTAAAATGTCATGCAAACACAATTAAATTGTCAAGGAGTTCAGCAGCAATGGTAAGATTTGTTGCTTCTTCATTGCTTTGTGTAATTGTTGAGACATCTCTTGGTTTAAGTACAGGTGTTTGTGGCTATCCATCACCTTGGAAAAGAAACCTCGAGGCAGATTTTCACTGGGTTGTTGATGGGGTGAACACATCTGCCTGCAGCGACAGGTTAGCAAGCACATATAATTTAGGAAGAAACAGTTGATATTGTCTGTGTTAGAGCATTCCAATTATAAGTGTTTGCTCTGTTGGAAGGGTTTATGGGTGGTGGTGGGGGGGGTGGTCCAGCAAAGGATTTTCCAGTGAAATCATTGTATAAGGAAACAAAAGACACTTTTTCTGTACCTGGATGTTTTCTAAGAGATGCATTTACTTGGTTTATGTCTCCCAGAGCTGTAGTCCACCATAGAAATTTTAAACTTAGGTGTGAAAAGATACTGGACAGAATATTTAGCAAGCTGGTATCTGAGACAGAGAAACTCAACTTTTGATTTCAACTTCTGGAGCTGAACTACCTCTAAGTCAGGGAGCAGCGACCAAAGTTCAGATCTTCAGTTTACCCTGTAACTGTTTTTATCAATCTTGTTCACTGGATCATCCAAGCACAACTCCAGGCTGGGTGGTGAACGGCTGAGAGTAGCACTGGGGAAAAGGACCTGGGAGTCTGAGTTGATAAAAAGCTCTACATGAGCCTGCAGTGTGAGTGCAGCCCAGACAGCAACTGTGTGCTGGGCTGAGGCAAGAGCAGTGTGGGCAGCAGGGAGAGGGAGGGGATTCTGCCCCTTTGCTTTGCTCTCCTCAGACCCCATCTGGAGTCCTGTGTGCAGTTCTGGAGCCCCCAGCACAGGAAGGACATGGAACTGTTGGAGTGGGTCCAGAGGAGGACACAAAGATGCTCAGAGGGCTGCAGCAGCTCTGCTGTGAGGACAGGCTGAGAGAGTTGGGGCTCTGCAGCCTGGAGAAGAGAAGGCTTCCAGGAGACCTGATAGTAGCCTTCCAATATCTGAAGGAGGCCTACAGGAAGTCTGGGGAGGGACTATTGGCAAGGTCTTGCAATGCCAGGACAAGGGGCAATGGGTTTAAAGTGGCAGAGGGGAGATTGAAAGTGGATGTCAGGAGGAAGTTCTTTACAGAGAGGGTGGTGAGACACTGGCACAGGTAGCCCAGGGAGGTTGTGGCTGCTCCCTCCCTGGAGGTGTTCAAGACCAGGCTGGAGGGGGCCTTGAGTGTCCTGTACTAGTGGGAGGTGTCCCTGCCTATGGCAGGGGGTTGGAACTAGATGATCTTTGAGGTTCCTTCCAACCTTACCCTTCTATGATTGTATTCTATGATTGTGATCATCAGTCTAAATGGAAAAGAAGTGAATATTTTCATCTGAAATGGCTCACATACAGTCCTTCCCTGGGGGAGCAAGAGGTGTGAGTTTGACATTTGTTGTCGTGGTGGATTTGGTTTGTTTTTTTAAATGAGATGATTAGTTTTGAATCCAGGTTTTCTGGGTCCTCCCTAAGTTCTCTGGGCAGGGAAGCAACGCACAGAAGTGGTTACATAGTGCTTTTAGAAATGGACAACTTGGGTCTTCAGCTGCATGAAACAAATCCTAACTCTATTCTCTAGATGAACATTATCATGAACCTGATCTTGAACATAAGATCTGATCTTGCTAAGAAAGAATAGGGAATCTGGTGGGTTTTATTTCTAAATATCTCTTCTTGTCTTTGGTTGCTGATCTCAGTGTCTTCTGCGCTCCACCTTCGACTTCCATACATGCAACCCAGACTTCTAATGGAAAGGTCTAACCATAGACTCTGCTGTGAGTGAAGATGCTCTAAGAGTTGCACCAGTACATGTAGTGTTTCTTTGTAGACTCAGATTTGAACTCAATTTCTAAAACCTGGTCACCCAGTGATGATCCTGTTATCAATGCACATAAAAAGGCAGCTTTGGGGGGAGAGTGATTTCTTATGATAGCTCTGTTTTTGTCTTTGGTGAAGGTTTTTTCTTGGTATTGCTTTTTAACTGCAGATTTACCCTAGAAGGATTTTGTTGGCTATGCTTATGTTGAAGCATAAGTGATCAGTTTAGACTTAAAATAGGCTAACTTTCAATAGGTGGAAGCAGTTAAATGAGTCCAAGCTTTCGTGACATACTTTGCTACCTGTAAAAATCACAGCTGTTCTCTTCCTTCTGCCTAACCAGGAGGCTTTAGGGTTAAATACATTGAAGATTGAGGGATGTTAAAAAACAGAGGTTGTGTATGATCTACGAACACAGAAGTCAGCAGGAGTTTTGCTACTGAACTCAGCTGTGCCAGGACTTAACTTGAATTATTTAACTTATATGTGGAGGAAGCTTTTATTACTTTGTTTGCTTGCTTGGTTTTAAGGTCCTATTACTGATAGAACAGGTAAAAAAAGTTGGTATTTGATGGCTTTCAGAAAACCAGGCTTCCTTATTATGAACTGCTTATGAAAGACAATAGAACTCTAAATAGCAAGGAAGGCTTAAATAATCTCTTGCCCATACAACCTGTATTATGTTTTATAACATTTCCAAGTATGATCACTTTTGCAGATGCTGGGTTTTGCAGATTTTCACATGGGGACCTCAGCTATTTAGAGATGCATGGATGTATATAGCACATTTTTTTTCACTGAATGTCAGCTACTGAGCCACCAGATGCACACAAATAGCGAAAAAAAAAAATGTTCTGCCATTATACAGCAGGGTGATAAATTCACAGAAAAAAAAAATTTTGGTCTTGATAATCTCAGAACAGCAGCAGCTTTAAAACCATTCTTCTATTTCCTTAAGCTGTAAAGGTGCAGAGCAGACATGATTACGTTCTGCCTAATATCATCAGGTGCTGGAGCAGTTCCCAGTTCCTACACCTAGATGTCTGCCCAGTTGCATTCCACCTCCATGCTAGTTAGAGTACACCAATTTTTCTCCCCTACCTTGTGTCTAGGCAAAGGAAACGGCCAATAAACCCTCTGTGCACTCTAAAAAGCTGAGTAATGGAGTATAGACACAAATCTGTGCCAGAGTTTCTTTTGATTTTTTTTTAGTCAAAGTGAAATTTTTGCAGGTAGATCATTTTGGCAATTGCTACCTTGAAGATCGTTTGATCACTTCTCAAAGAAGCTTTCTACCACTCTTCCTTCAAAGCTTCAGGAGAATTTGGACATACATGATGAAAATATCTTCTTGTGTAGATTTAGGTATGCATTCAAGTGTGTAAAAGCAGATTCTACCACACATTAGGAACATCCTAGTCAGTCAGTTCTTTCTATGGAAACTACACTGTCACTTCAACCTATCATCCAGCCCTAGCCAATCAACCAGACCATGGCACTAAGTGCCTGTGCTGGTTTGAGGCTAGTTAGAATATTTTAATAGAGAAAATTATACTATAGGCTGTGAAAGGAAAACATCATGATGTCTACTTCACTCATACGCTTGCTAAGAAATTGTTTGGGAACACTAACCAAAACAACAGATAACTCAGTTGCTCTCTGTCGCTTGCTTGAGCAGGAGCGGCTGGTGGGATCTAGCAGCTTCTGGGCTCTGGCTCCTCTGCTGATTAATCCTCACTAACCACTTTTCTTATAACCCCCCTGGCTGATCTTCCTAATTTACCTTGCACGTAAGGCAAACCTTGGGGTAAGGTACAGGGGTGGGGAGAAGGTGGAAGGGTGGTTGGGAGCCCCTCCTGGGGTCTCTGATCTCTGGGAGGGGAGTTGTGTTGCTGTATTACCTTTTACTTGTGTATTTCTGTAAATATTGTGTATATAGTGTAAATATCTGCTGTACATTGTGCAAAGCTGTAAATAGAGCTTCATCATTTAACTTCCAGCCGACTGAGTGCTAGTCTGGGTCATTTTACAAAGTGTGGGGGGGTGGGTAACTCCCAAACCTTCACAGTGCCCCATCCAGTCTTTTCTTCAACACTTCCAGGGACAGCGACACCACCACCTCCCTGGGCAGCCCATTCCAATGCCAATCACTGTAAGTGGTGGTCTAGTTGATTGGACTGGATGATCTTGGAATGATCTTGGACATCTCTTCCCACCTGGTTGATTCTATGATTAACTACCAAGCGAATATTGGTTGACACCCCTCAGTATGATAGCAAGCCAGAGTACATACTAAACATGTACGACTCACTAATCATATTTCCACTTAAATCATGCTAAATGTACCTAGAGGCCAAAGACAGCATTAGTGTATAAGAACCACAAAAGAAACACTTCTCTCTGTTGAGGGTAGACAGAGGAAGATTGTAAATTTGGCAGAGATGAAGAGAGTTGATGGGTTTTGTTCCTTTTCCTCCACTTAAGACAGAGATACCTTCTTGACAAGAACTATTCCTTCAATATCCAGCCTTACTTTTCCTAGCGTTAGTGTTACATTAGTGCTATTGCAAAAACCTGCATCTCTGTCTTTGTCAGACAGTACCAGCACTTGTTAAGAAAATGGAGCATCTTCCTTATGAGTAGAGACTGAGGGACCCTAATCTCTTCAGCTTGGAGAAGATAAAGCTAAGGGATGACCTCATTAATGTTTATAAATATGTACAGGATGAGTGCCAAGAGGCTGGAGCTAAGCTCTGCTGTGTGATGCCAGATGACAAGACAAGAGGCAATGGATGGAAGTTGAGGCATAGGAAGTTCCATGTAAACATGAGGAAGAATTTTTTCACTGTGAGGGTGATTGAACACTGGAACAGGCTGCCCAGAGAGTCTCCTCTGGAGATACTCAAAACCTTCCTGGATGTGATATTGTGTGGCCTATTCTTGGTCATCTTGCTCTGGCAGGAGAGGTTGGACTAGATGACCTTTCAAGGTCCCTTTCAATCCCTAACTTTCTGTGATGTATTATGTTTAGCAAGAACATGTGTAAGATACTCAGTGTCTATGAGAAAGATATTGAGAGCTGGAGTAGGTTTGGAGAAGGTCAATGAAGCTGAAGAACATCTTATGAAGATTGGGGGAATTGAAGTTGTTTAGTCTTGAGAGAAGGAGACTGAGGTGAGACTTTCCTCACACTCTACAGCTGCCTAAAATGAGGTGTCAATATGTTCTCCCTAATAAGGCCAGTTTGGAGGAGGCCTTGAGTGAGCTGTGCTAGTGGGAGGTGTCCCTGCCTATGACAGGGGGTTGGAACTAGGTGATCTTTGAGGTCCCTTTTAACCTCACCATTCTATGATTCTGTGAGAAGGTAGTCACAATAAGTAGGTCAGTGTAAAAGAATTGTGCAACAGCTGAAAAAAAAAAAGTCAAGAAGGTCCTTTTTTTGCTTAGTGGAACACATTTAAAAGCTACCTGGTTCACATCAAAATGTATTCCACAAAACTGGTGCATTCTGCTTTCTAAATTACACAAAACTAAAGTGTTTGGGATTTTTTTTTCCTCCAGAATGTCCAAGTTACTTGCCTAGAAAATTTTACAATGATGATCAGATCTGATGCCCAGAAAAAGCTGTGGGAATTGAGGCCCATGAAATCCTGTTTCAACTGCTTTTATATTTGCTATCAGAGATGGATATTATTCTCAAAAGGAGAATAGCATTACTTTGGCTCTTGGTGTACTGCAGATCCTTCCCTTGTGTGCTTGTCTCAGGAGGAATAACTTACAGGTCAGCCTTCAATCACTGATGTAAAACTATTTATTGGTCATAACTCTATGCTTGCTAACAGTACAGTGTGGAAGCCAGTAAAACTAGGAGTTTCCCTAACTGGAAAAAGAAGAGCAGATATCTGCCCCAAGCCCCTTATTATTGTGCTTTTTAATAATTAAATAAGTCCTTGGAACTTGCAATCACTTTCCCATGGCACTTTGCTTGGACTCTAGAGGAAAGAAGTAAAGGTAACCATTCAATAGCTTCAAGGAAGGAACAAGGGCTTTAGCTAGGAACAGACGGATCAACTATAGAAACTCAGGTGTTCATTAGCAACTAGCAGCCAGCACTTGAAATCAGAGAAGAGAATAAGTATGTAACAGCAAGAGATGTGAGAGGTCTTTGCATTATTTCAGGGACTGTGATACATGCTGAGTGTTTTTTTTTTCTTCAAGAAGAAAGCCATCAAAATCATGAGAGCTCTTCATGGAGCATAGTAGCATTGCTTGTGAAGAAGAGCCTGACTCATACAGTTGAATTTTTGATGGTTTACAATATAAAGAAACTATTTAAGTCATCGGAGCATCCTATTTCAAAGTCAAATATACCATAAATGTACCAGTGAGGGTGGTGAGACACTGGCACAGGCTGCCCAGGGAGGTTGTGGCTGCTCCTTCCCTGGAGGGGTTCAAGGCCAGGTTGGAGGAGGTCTGGAGTGAGCTGTGCTAGTGGGAGGTGTCCCTGCCTACGGTAGGGGGTTGGAACTAGATGATCTTTGAGGTCCCTTCCAACCTTACCATTCTATGATTGTATAAAGAGGGTTAGTAAAGTTTCTTTAAGTTCAGTGGAATATTTTAGTCTGTTTCTTTTTGTCAACAGTGTGATGTTCCTCTCCTGCAGCAGCTGGATGTAAACCTGTGCTTAGTTTTCTTTCCTGAGTTGACATTGGATGTCTTTTGCAATTTTCATCAGAAAGCTGAGATTCTACAACTGTTTCCAAAAGTAATTTTCTTAAAGTGTACTATATAGAAATATCATGTAAATAGCTGTGATTGCACACACCTGTGATGGTGTGGGAGTTCCCCACCCCCCCACACTTTGTAAAATCACCCAGACTAGGCTCAGCCAGCTGGAAGTTAAGGACTGAAGCTCTATTTACAGCTCAGCACAATGTACAAGCAGAGATATACACAACAGACAGGAATAGTTACAGAAATATGCAAGTTAAAGGTGATACAGAAACACAACTCCCCTCCCAGAAATCAGAGCCCCCAGGAGGGGCTCCCACCCANGCAGAGACCCCAGGAGGGGCTCCCAACCACCCTTCCACCTTCTTTCCACTCTTCTACCTTACCCCAGGGTTTGCCTTATGTGGAAGGTGAGTTTGGAGGATTGGCCCAGGGAGTTAGAAGCAGAGTGGTTAGTTAGGTTACTCAGCAGAGCAGAAGACACACTGGCTCCCAGAGAGACCAAGAGACTCTCTGTATCTTATCTATGTTTGGGTCCTTGCTTTTATACATCTCAGCAAGCCTATGAGTGAAGTAGACATTATCATTGTTTGCTTTTCACAGCCTATAATCTATTTTTTTTTAAAATTAAATTATTCCAATTAGCCTCAAACCGGCACAACACCACAGCCATAAACTCCGAAGGCAAGTTGTATTGAAGAAACACAACAGCTAACAATCTATGAAGATAAAGGGTTTTTAACAGAGGCTCTGAGAACTATGTCTTCTAACTTGGGAATGTTTACATATTGAAAAAACACTGATCTAATCAATCTGTAGTCACTGTCAACAAAACTTAGAGCAATAGTCACTGTGTGAACCAGCACAAAGGAAACAGTCAGATAACCCTGAAACAAGCTGCCTAGTCCAGATGGGTGGTCTTGCAGGTTGCCAATTGATTTGCCCTTTCTGTTTACATCACTTAGCTATTTTTTTCCATTAGAGAAGGCCTTCAAATTCAGAACTGATTGGTGTGTTTTCTCAGTTTTGTACCAATTCATCATGTCCTAAATATTGATTCTGCAGCTAGAATCCAGCATCACTGAAATGTTGGTTACTCAAATCAATAGAGGATATTTTTTTTTACTAGGGTGATAGGATCTGTATGCCTGTGACAAGCCTTTTGTTTTCACTGTTGAGGACATCACTGTGTGAGATAATTTTTCCTGGGAAAGACCTAATTTCTAAAGACACCCACACACTCAGAATGAACATATTATGTTAAGTCTTGAGTGAGAAACACTTTATTTTTTTGTCCCTTAGTCTGAAATCTTTTTCATGTGTTCTGTGCTACTGCAGAGTCCACAGAGGCTTTGAGAGGGTGGGGGGAAAGGAGCTACAGCTCACTTCTTAGGATAGACAGTGAGCTAGGGCAAGAAAATCAGAAACACAGAACTTGCCACATGCCTGCTTCAAGTAAGATGGTTTGCAAAAGCAACATTAATCAAATAGTTTGCTGTTACATTGCCAGGTTGCCTCCATTCCACAGTGCCTACTGTGAAGTGAAGATCATTGCTTCCCTCTCATATAGACACACACACACATTTATTCATCTAATATTTCATTCAGAAGACATCATTTCCAGCTTGTACTACTCCCAAATGTTTCCATTGGGAGACTAACTGTGGAGCATTAGTGTTCAGTCTACATGCATTCTCTGTCCAATGAGACAAAACAGAAGCTGAAGGTCTGAATGGATCTTAGATAGACTTACAAATTAAACCCTCAACCGTACGTTTGAAAAGCCAAACTTCATTGTACTGGAAGAGAAGTTAGATGAAGAAAATATGACAAATCTGTCTTTCAGTTTTGTGATATTTTTTAAGAGGATGTTTAGTGGTTAAAATTATGATAGCAATGAAGATAAATCTCTCTCTCTCTCTCTCTCTATATATATATATATTACATATAGATAGATAGATATAGATATATAGATGTAGATATAGGTATATAGATATAGATATAGATATAGATATAGATATAGATATAGATATAGATATAGATATAGATATAGATATAGATATAGATATAGATATAGATATAGATATAGATATAGGTGTAGATGTATGAGGACAGACTGAGAGACTTGGGGGTCTTCAGTCTGGAGAAGAGAAGGCTTTGAAGAGACCTTATAGTAGCCTTCCAGCATCTGAAGGGGGCCTACAGAAAGGCTCAGGAGGGACTATTGACAGGTTCTTGCAATGCCAGGACAAGGGGCAATGGGTTTGAACTGGCAGAGGGAAGATTTAGAGTAGATGTCAGGAGGAAGTTCTTTACAGTGAGGGTGGTGAGACACTGGCACAGGTTGCCCAGGGAGGTTGTGGCTGCTCCCTACCTGGAGGTGTTCAAAGCCAGGTTGGAGGAGGCCTTGAGTAACCTGTACTAGTGGGAGGTGTCCCTGTGTATGGCAGGGATCTGGAACTACATGATCTTTGAGGTCCCTTCCGACCTTACCATGATATGATTCTATGAACATTTGAATTATTACAAAAATCTCTCATGAGTAAGAGCTGAATGTTTGAGAATTCAAATAAATAAATTGTCAGGAAACAGTAACCATCTGTCAGTTCCTTGCACTATGAAGATTTTTTTTTTATTATTTTTTTTTTCCCCCAGGCCATTAAAGAAGATGGCCAAACTGTCAAAACCAAATAAAAAGAATATACCTTTTGGACTTTTCATCAAAACAAATGAGAAGAGGGGGTGGGGGAAGAAAAAAGAAGAACATAAAGAGATTACTTATAGTGTCAAAATGGATCACAGATTTACATTATAAAGTGGAGGCTAAAGATAAATCCCTAAGGTGTTCTATGTCAACAGCCATTTTAGATGGCAAGAAATTTATTCTCCAGCTCTATTCCACAATTGGCTTTTAAAGAACCGAGGTCAACATAGAAATAACAGGTGTGTGATATAAAACAGTTATTTGAAAATATTGACATCTCATTAAAAATGATCTGCCTTTGAAGGTGTAGAGTTGCATGTGAAAGCACTCAGTTCCTGGGTCCTTTGGAATTTAGATGCCATATCCTGCTTGAAAACTATCCCAACTGCTGAGAAATTGAGTCCTTTTCCTACTTTGTTTCTCACAGAAATTATAAAAACAACCCATGATGTAAACAGGCAGTGTAAAACAGCTCTGTTTTAACAGGGCTAATTCAAATGGCAGACACAGAATTATCACCAGGATAGGCTAGAGCAGCCTGCATAGACCATGCAGGATAGGAGTGGTCTCATGTACTGCAGATATCTATGTTTCCTCCTCCTTTTGGGGTCATGGTGATGTCAGAGGACAGAAACATGCACTTTTAGAGACTAATTCATCTGACCCATCTTAGATATCTATTTTAAGAAGAAATCAGGGATGTCTATGCTTAGGGAATGCAGTAGGTATCTAGAGAAAATTTTTCTAAGATCTCACACTATCTATGCTCTTTGGAGATCTATTAAAGCAGCATTCTTACCTTTAGGCCATTATTATATTTAGGGGGAAAGCTGCTAATTGGAGTGTGTCCCTGTTGTAATTAGGAGTTTCTTGACTTAAGTTTGTGGTTGGTTTATTATTATCTGCTTTTATTGATTTTTTTTTTCCTTTTTTTTCAGACTGACAACATGCTCATGTGCTGGATATTTCTCCATCAGTGAATGATTGGAGAGTTTGAGAAATTCAGCTGACAAACAAGACAAATAATTACAGACTTCATGTGGTCTCCTCTACCTGACATATATTCAGGCTCCCTAAAGAAAGGAAATTGCTATTTACAGTATTGCAGACCTGTAATACTCTAGAAAGTTTAGCAACCATGAAATATTCACAGAATTACAGAATTAATCAGGTTGGAAAAGACCTTAGAGGTCATCAAGTCCAACTCATCACCTAACATCTTAACTAAACCACAGCTCATCCATGAGGAGGCCTCATTCAGCCTCCTTTTGAACACTCCAAGGTTGGTGACACCACCACCTCCCCAGGAGATAGGCAGTCATTCTTTCTGTGAAGAACTGCTTCATAAAGTCCAGCCTCAACTTGCCCTGGTGTAGCTTGAGACTGTGTCCTCTTGTTCTGTCCCTCAACTGTTCCTTGTAGGGCTGTGCTCCAGCCCCCAGCCCCAACGCCACTGGACAGCCAGAGAGGATGACTGCCTTTGGAGACCTGACAGTGTGGGACAAAAAAAACTTGACAGGACTGAGAGCAACACTGCTCTGTTGGAGCCTGCTGTAGTTATCTATGGTTCTATGTAAGTTACTATGTACTATATAGGGAAGGGAAACCTTGCACGTGCCATGTTAAGGTACAAATCATCCTCAGCTTTGATGTATAAAACTGCCCAACAGGCAATGGGGTGGCAAGCCCTGGTAGAGCATAAATCCTGCCAGGCTGATTTAGCTCTCTTCCTCCTGTTGGGGTCAGGGAGTTGAGTAGAAGGTGCAACAATGGAGGGTTTGGTCCCAGCAAAGCCTTGAGGGCTAGGAGCTTAGCACCACATGTCAGGTGTCTTGTTCTGTCCCTCAGCCTCCCTGCGTGATCACATGAAGCTTTGAATTCATTGTCCAGAACAATGATGCTAGTGCCTATTGTCCAGTTTCACTGTCAAAATGATGTGTTTAATGGGGGTGGCCTTTTTCTGCACTCACCCTCCAGCAGGAGCAGCAGCCACGTGTTTGCAGCTTGCACTAGCACCTTAGCAGCAACTTTGTTCTTGTCTCCTTCCCTCTGCCTGGACTATTTTGTATTTTACTCCAGGATCATTATTGTGAGATTTAGAAGCATCTTTTTATAGGAAGCTTATTCAGGGACCAAGGCATCGTGAGTCCATCTGCTGGAGTTAATGCTAAGTCTCCGTAAGCACAGTTAGAATTGTTCCTGTTTTCAGGTTCCTATTTTCCATGTTCTGATTGTTTAAACTGTTTAATTCCTTGTTCATAAATGTCCTTTGTGCAACTACTTCCTGTCAACTGTAAAAGCAAAGAATGTCAGGGAAGTGATGAATATTAATAATAAGAATTACTAGTCATATATAGATTAATATTAATAATTCATAACATATTATTGATTTCTACAACACCCTCCCACCAGCCTTGATGCCCTTCTCTGGACACATTCAAGTACCTCAACATCTTTCTTAAATTGAGGTGTCCAGAACTGGACACAGGACTCAAGATGTAGCCTGACCAGAGCTGAGTACAGGGGCAGAAGGATTTCCCTGCTCCTGCTGGTCACACCGTTCCTGATCCAGGCCAGGATACCATTTGCCTTCTTGGCCACCTGAGCACACTGCTGGCTCATGTTCAATTGGCTACCGACCAGCAACCCCAGGTCCCTCTCTGCCTGTCTGCTCTCCAGCCACTCTATCTCCAACCTGTAGACCTGCTTGGAGTTGTTGAGGCCAAAGTGTAGAACCTGGCACTTGGAGTTGTTAAAACTCCTGGCATTGGACTGTACCCATCTATCCAGCCCGTCCAGGTCCCTCTGCAGAGCCCTCCTACCCTCTAACAGATTGACACATGCTCCCAGCTTAGTGTCATCTGCAAGGTGGTGCACACAATTCTTCATCCAGATCCTCAATAAAGATATTAAACAGGATTGGGCCCAGCACTGGCACAAATCATATTTACTTCTTTCCATCATATCTGCCCCTTTCCCACCCTGCCCCGCATTTTCCCCCAAACCCAGAACACCTGAGTTCTGTTGGAGTCTCCTCCCAGCCCAGGTGTGACCACTTTGACCTCCCTGCCCACTGCCCTTTATAATCTGCCCCAGGAAAGGCAGTGGCCTCAAGTTTGCCCAACTGGGCAGAGGGATCCTCCTGTTGTGATCTCTGGTGAGTACCCCTGGTGCACACTGGGTGAATGGGAGTGGGATCTTCTAAAGGCCGGGGGGCCTGGTGGCCCCCCGGCTAGACAGGTTAGGGACTTGATGATGACAACATAAAGACTTGATGATGATTGCATCACACATGGGTGCTGGTTGAGTCTCTTTTATGTTTAACAGCTTCTTTTTTGCTCACTTGTAAAGCTGTAAGAATGACATCACCCCTGGGTCCTGGCTGGGCCTCCTTACTTAGGCTGAACAACTTGGACTCCGTCAGCTCTTCTTCTAAGGAAATCCTCTCCTGATTGTTGTGTCCCATTTCTGGATCTGCTCTAACCAGTCTGTGTTTTTCCTGTACTGATGACAGCACTACTGGATGCCATACTCCAAGTGACATCTCAGCAGAGCAGAGGGCTGCAATCACCTCTCTTCATTTGCTGGCCACACTTCTTTTGATAGCTGCAGTCCAGCACACGGTTGGCTTCCTGGGCTGTGAGCAGACTTGTCTAGTTCACGTTAGTCCTTTCTTCTGTCAGTACTCTAAGTTCTTTCTCCCCAGGGCTGGTCTAAATCCATTCATCCCCTAGTCTGTACTAACTGTTTGACTAACTGTACCACTGATTGCCCTGACTATATGCAGGACCTTGCTCTTGGCCTTGCAGAACCTCATGAGGTTCAGAGCTTGTCCTCTATCTTGTCCAGGTTCTTAAGTTTTATGCATTTTTAAATAATTTTAGCAATAAAATAAAGACCTATGAAGTAATTTTTTGATATATTGAAAATTATACTACCTTCTTTTTGAGTTGTTATTGTTTGCTTCTGGACAACAAGAGAAAACTACCTCTTCCTCCATTTCCTTCCAGGCAAAAAGGGAGATTCCTTCATACTTGTCAGACTTGTGAGCTGTTATCTTCAACAAGAAGTATCATGAGGAATGAAGTGAAGCCTTGAGAACTGGCAAGACGGTTTCCACCCAATAGTAAAAGATGGTACAAGAAAATGAAACAAAACAAGTAACAAGAAAAAAAAATCCAAAAACACCAAATGAAACCAACAACAAGAACCCAAAATGCAATGAAAAACAAACAACCCCTCCAAAAAGCCAAACAAAACCCAAAATAACTTTAACTTTCTGAAATCTCTGCTTTGCTGTGGAAAAAAAAAATAAAAATTAGTTATGCTGTAAATTACAGGCTGAACTTGTAACCCACCTGTTAGAATATTTTCAGCCTATTCTTAATGCTTCTTAGGAAGCCACAAATAGAATGAATAGAGCAGAGACAGTTGTTTAGGTTAGAACAATCTTAGTAACATATTTATTCAAATTGTTTCCTCCAGCTTGTTAAAGTGGTATAGATGTTTGAAGGTACAGGAATAGTATATTGTGGTGCCTCTGCCAGTTAGATTACTAAGATTTTTCAGAAGCATGGTCTAGCGCTCTATATGGCTCAAGAAAGTGTTGAAGTACTTGTAAGATGGAGAAATGTTTTAGACTGGCATCTTAGCTGCACACAATTTTATTATGAAGTGCTTAAATCTGAAGGTTTCAATGTGAGGTTTATATTCTTTTCTCTGAAGTTCACATCTGAGAAAACCACCTTTTGGTTTTACAACCTAAACCTCAAGTTGTTGTGTATGGGCAACCTTTCTGATAAATAATGACCTCACTTTCAAATATGCCATTTCCAAACATTGTGAAACCATTATTTTTCATGATCTGCTACTCTGATGAAATACTGCCCAATCCTGGCCTCAATCCCATGGATAAGAAAATATTTTCAATTTCCAGATCTACTAAAAAAATAAATATAGGAAAAGAGACAAGTAGTTTGTGGAAAGCTGTGTGTAATAAGTCCTGGTTTTCATACCAGGTAATATGTAACCATCTTAAAACCCAATAAAATACAGAATACAAAACATTCTATGGTATGGAGTCTATTGGGTACTGTAGTGGAGGGGTAATTAATTAATGTGAGATTATATTTTAAAAAATTAAGATTGTTTATTCACATTTAATATTCAGAACTCTCATCACCCCAGTCACTCAGTTTAATAACAATCAGTTCTTTGCATTGATCATGGAAACTTTATACACAGGCTACAACAGGCTCTAGCAATAACCAGCAATGATCTATAACATGAATTGAACTCGACTGAACTGGCAGAGAAGGCTTTGCGGTCGGTGTGCTGCTTGCGGTCAATGCTCGGCTTGTCCACTGGATGGATTCAAGGAGCTCCTTTCTGCTTGTGGCAGGAGGCAATGGTGAATTACAGAAACTTGAAGTCTTTACTCACAAAATATTATCTCTCAACTGGCAGGGCTGGTTACAGCTTCAGACAGTACCCAAAAGCTTTCAGGGAATTCTGTTACTGTCTTGTCAGCTACTGAGACTTCTGATTCTTCCCATGCTTCAGGATGCTGGGGACAGGAGGCAGACAAGCTCTGAGCTGGTCCTGATCTCCTCTGGATGATCTGTGGATCTCCAGGGCTTCCTGTCTCTGCAGGAGGCTTTCAGGTGCAGGCAGGATGCAATGCCATGTGCAGTCTCAGCACGGTGTCACGCTGGCTGTGCAGGCTGATTGCATGGAAGCATTTAGAGCCTGTTCTTGGTAAACTCTTGACAAGCAGTTTCCAGGCAGTTCAGGATACAAGGCAGCATGAATACAATGGCAGAGAACAGATGCAATGGCAGAGCACATTGTGTTACCTGCTCAGGTATATAATAGCCAATCAGGATGGCAATTTGCCAAGCTTGACCATATTAGTTTAAGCCATAGGCTTGCTTTGCCCTTTTTAGGGCAGAACACAGGCCCTATACAAGGCATACAGAAGCTGAGCCTGTGTACCTTGTTTACCATAGGATGCCAAGGGTCAGGGTCCCCAGACTCAGTGGCTCCAGGTTCTTTGTCCTCTTTCCCATGGTTGCTTCTCCTCAATACAGATGGAGAGAAGAGAAACATGTCTGGGCAAACCAGGACATGTATGAGTCTATTTTGACCTATTTAGGCCTACCATGACAGGTACTTACATAGCAGACTGTACAACCATATTGGAATTGGGCTGGTTTTTGTGTGGACACTAAATTTCAGACACAGTCATGTATTCATTAATTAAGGAAGCAAACAAACAGACAAAACAAAGTAGGAGTTAGATGTGTTGGACTGGGATACAAATTCTTCACTCCATCTCAAGCTTTATGTGCAATATTTGGAATATTAGGAAAACAATACTGTTTTTTGATGTGACTCTTTCACCATTCCTAATTTGTGGCTGCATGGATACCCCCATGCATGAAGATAGACTTTGGAAAATTTGTCTTCCCTGAACTTCCCAGTTCTGTCTGGAGAGCTGCCTCGTGATGAAGCCAATAACATAATGGGAATCCTTCACTGAGGCGCTACCCAGTGTCTGAAAAAAAAAATCAAAACAGTTTTCACCTGCATGGGCCAGAGTTCTGTCACTTCTACCAGAACAGGCACCTGCATCTGTCAGTGTAGAAATGCTTCCATCTCAGACTTGACTAATGCAATTGCCCATTGCCAAGAAGGAAGGAATGTAGTTTCGTAAACCAAGAAAGGTACTATTTGAAACACAACAGCAGCCCATTCCTAGTAGCATCTAAGACACATCACTATCTTAAACACATCACCATGATTTTCTCATCTGACCTTACTGATCACAGGAAGGAATTTAAGGTCTCTCTCTTAAGGTTTTAGTGTATATATTTTTACCAGTAATGATTTCCAACCCCCCCGTCTATTTATTGTATTTTTCAAATACAATATGTGTTTATAAGTTCTATAAGATTGGGGGGAAAGGCTAAAAATAAAGTAGAGACTATAATCATTGAAGGTAGAGGGGCAAGAAGACAAACTGGAAAAGTGTCCAGGAAAGCCACTTGAGGATGGAGAGAACTTTATTAGCATGAGTTACCACTTTACCTAAGAGGATACTTTCTAGCTGCAGGACATTCCTTTGAGGTTTGTGCTCTTCAGGTCTCTAGAATAATTTCTAATTTCTGTCTATCTCATCTCAAGATACTTCAGTGAAACATTATTTGCAAGGTGAGGATTAGGAAGTAGTGTTGGCCAACCAGGAGTGGATTTGACTCGGAAAAGAACAGTCTGACAGAGAAGATATGTGTGAGTAGTTTGCCCCATGAGAATGCGTGGCTACAGGTCTCATCACTCTTGAAACAAATCAGTGAAATTCCCATTTAATTTATGGCATTTCTAATCTCCAGACCACACTGGAGGGCAGGATTAGCCCAAGGAAGCTGTAAGGGAGCCAATTCATGCACAAGGCATGACCACAGCTGGGTGCAACACAGAGGCATGAGTTTTTCTTTTCAGAGGTGCATAACAGCCTGAAATGCATTTGAGCCTTGCTTTTGTATAAGCTGCTTTGGGTATCTCAAAATTATTCTTCATAAATGGAATTTTTACTCCACCCCTCCCCCCTGCCCTTTCCTTTAAACTCACAGGCTTGGGGGGTAGGGGGTGAACTAAAAAAAACATGTTCTGTAGACTGGGAAGACAGGAAATAAGAGAGAGATTTATTGGTTTTAATTTTTAAATCTTGGGAGGTGCTCTAAACTTGTACTGGTGGGGCTCTATAAGTAGCTAGATAGAGACAGTAAATATGAGGAGAAGCAATGAAAGATCTTACTTGTGTTTTTATTGGGACAAATCCTTAGTTTATATAGTTGAATTACATGCCAAAAAATTTGAAGCTGAAGATGTAGAAATAAGTACCTATACCCATGTGGGAATCAGTGAGAACTGAGCATTCTCAGTACCTCTGAAAATTGCTTTCATGTAGATACAATTTATAGGGCTACCTTCAGTCACTGATCTTTGAAAAGTTTGGCAAGGATTCCTACCTATTTATTGTTTCCTGGGCTGAAAGGAGTGATGAAAGTAGCTGGCAATTTATTATTATCTTCATATGCAAT
Source organism: Eubucco bourcierii (assembly GCA_013396675.1). Lineage (NCBI taxonomy): Eukaryota > Metazoa > Chordata > Aves > Piciformes > Ramphastidae > Eubucco > Eubucco bourcierii. Next base: position 31,561 of record VWZE01024920.1, read on the forward strand.
ATATTTATAAGGATATTTATGCAAGAAATGTTACAGAAAGTCCACGCTTTGTTTCCTTTGTGAAAGATACCTTCCTCATAAGAAATACATTATGTTTGGGCAAATATTTCTCTCTATGGGAGGATTAGATCCACAGAACTGTGGGGTTCTCATTTATCAGAAGCACTTAATTTATCACCTGGTTTTTATTATAAAACCAAAAAAAAAAAAAAAAAGAGAAAGAAAGAAAGAGGGAGAGATCTATTCTGTTTGGACAGCCACTGTACACTGGATTTAGGAGGTTAAGGTTTACTCTAGAAAAGTGTTATAGTGAGATATGGTATGAATAGCATGACATCATTTCTGGCAATACAGTATCAGTGACTGAAAGGAAAAAAATAAAACCACCAACACGCAGACAGCTTTCTGATAAAGGGAAAGAACTGGATGATATTTAAAAAATAAATAAAAAAACCAAACCAACAACTGTATTTTAAGTATGTCATATACTAGTCTAGAAATAAGACAAAACAGCAATAAATTCTTCAGAGGATATTATTCTATAATGTTTCTAAGTGTGGGAGAAAGAGGAATTCAGAGGAGATTGAGGAGCCAGTGGGCTTGGATATATTTCATTATTTACCATCAAGCTAATGATTTCCAACTTTTACTTTACATCTTTGTGTGGATACAGTATCTATGATTTTAACACAACAGCCAATAATATAGAAGCATAGAATCATAGAATGGTAAGGTTGGAAGGGACCTCAAGGATCATCTAGTTCCAACCCCCTGCCATATGCAGGGAACCCTGCATAGGTCTCTTTTTTTTTTTTTGACCAGCTGCATGACATCATGGGAGGATATATTGACTCCATAATCATTATATACAGTCCAGAATCAGGTCAATTTTTTATTAAAAATTGACAGCCCAGTTCAATTTTTTTTTAATTAAATAATTTTAGTTATTATACTTGATGGATTAATTTGCATGGAAAAAATAAAAGCGGACCACAAATATCAAAATAAATTTGGTTCATAAGATTCTGTTCTAGTCAGCAGCGTTTTGGTTTCCTTATTTCTGTCTTTGCTGCATGATTGTCATGGGTTAGGTTGAATAGCACAGTATCATCAAGGTTGGAAGAGACCTCAAAGCTTATCAAGTCCAACCCATAACCACAGACCTCAAGACCAGACCATGGCACCAAGTGCCACGTCCAAACCTACCTTGAACACCTCCAGGGACGGTGACTCCAC
>VWZE01024920.1:56638-73921 GCA_013396675.1 Eubucco bourcierii
AAAAAAAGATCATTCCAATTGTGTGGAATCTATAATCTCTACTGTGAGGTAAATAAAACTGAAATAGGCATTTGCAAAAATGTACTGCAAAGCACTCCCCAAAGCCAATGGTGCCAGCTGAAAACACATCTCTTGCAGATAAGGAAAAACACTTTAGGAATGAAAGCTTTACTTTACTGGGTTTGTGCTAACTAAATCTTGGCTGCAATAGCAAATATTTTAACATTGGCCTGAGCAATAGAAAGACATCTGACACTTAAACTTCCATAATGGAGCTATTTCAGGGTTGAAGCAATTTTCTTTATAGCACAATAGGAAAATCATATGGAAATAACTGGAGGAAAATAACAATAAACCAAATATACAGATGCTATCAGGATTTCTTAAATGTCTCATGGAAGTAGAACCACCCTATAATTATCATAGGTTTTCAAATCTCCTAAACAGTCATGTTTAATTATAATAAAGTGTGCTTGCATGATGATGTCTTCAATGTGGTCTAATTACAGCTAGCATAAACAAAATGATGGTTAATCTGCACAAAATGTCCAACAGTTTATAGACTTTGGCTTCACTTTTACGTTCTGAGTGTGTAGGAGCTTTAAACAAAGTCCAGTCTTGTTGTAATTCCCCACAACTATCTTCTGCTCCACTATATATGCAGTGATCTACATTCTGCAGTAAAATACCTTGTGCCAGAGGACTCCACATTTGGAGCATGTTCTGCCTTTTATGGAGACAAGAAAAAAAAAAGTGTATGTGGCTGTTGAGAAGAAGGCTCATGCACTGTGTTTCATTTTCTTCAGTTTTCCCACTTTAAGTATGATAAATCAACGTATCATAGAATCAGAATCATAGAATGATAGGGCTGGAAAGGATCTCAAAGATCATCTAGGTCCAACCCCCTGTCATAGGCAGGGACACCTTCCACTAGAACAGAGCACTCAAGGCCTCCTCCAACCTGGCCTTCAAAACCTCCAGGGAGGGAGCAGCCACAACCTCCCTGGGCAACCTGTGCCAGTGTCTCACCACCCTCACTGCAAACAACTTCCTCCTAACATCCAGTCTAAATCTTCCCTCTGTCAGTTTAAACCCATTGCCCCTTGTCCTGGCATTGCAAGACCTTGTCAATAGTCCCTCCCCAGCCTTCCTGTAGCCCCCTTCAGATCCTGGAAGGCTACTCTAAGGTCTCCTGGAAGCCTTCTCTTCTCCAGGCTGCACAGCCCCAACTCTCTCAGCCTGTCCTTATAGCAGAGCTGCTGCAGCCCTCTGAGCATCTTCGTGGCCTCCTCTGGACCTGCTCCAACACTTCCATGTCCTTCCTGTGCTGAGAGCTCCAGAACTGCACACAGTACTCCAGATGGAGTCTGACAAGAGCTGAGTAAAGGGGTAGAATCCCCTCCCTTGCCCTGTTGACCACGTTTCTCTTGATGATATTAATTTAAAGGATGAGAATAATCCCCCTCAAGAACTGAATATGGGCTGAGGCTCCTTAGCAAACCTAGAGATCAGATCTTAGATAGGAAAATAGGTCATTATCTTATAATTATACATGAACACAGCTACTTTTTTGCATACAGTAGGAGTTCAGACTTATTTTAACAATCTAAAATTTATCTTCTGACTACACTTTGGGATCCTTATACAGGCAGTAATGAAACCAACCTCCAAAGTTTCATAGTTCTCACTCAGCTGTAGTCTCAGTAATGTTCATGATTGAGCTTGTGCTGAGAGGCCTCGAGCACAGCCCTATGGAGAGAGGCTGAGGGAGCTGGGAATGTTTAGCCTGGAGAAGAGGAGGCTCAGGGGAGACCTTCTTGCTGTCTACAGCTACCTGCAGGGTGGTTGTAGCCAGGAGGAGGTTGCTTTCTTCTCTCAGGCAAGCAGCACCAGAACAAGAGGACACAGTCTCAAGCTGTGCCAGGGGAAGTTTAGGCTGGAGGTGAGGAGAAAGTTGTTGACTGAGAGAGTCATTGACTGCTGGAATGGGCTGCCCAGGGAGGTGGTGGAGTCAGTGTCCCTGGAGGTGTTCAAGGCGAGTTTGGACGTGGCACTTGGTGCCATGGTCTGGTCTTGAGGTTTGTGGTAACAGGTTGGACTTGATGAGCTTTGAGGTCTCTTCCAACCCTGGTGGTACTGTGATACTGTGATACTGTGATTTACACTACTTGTAGTTTACAGAGGAGTGGAGCTGAGGTGGTGTCTCATTAAGGGAAATAATAAGAATTTGTTTGTTTTTTTTAATTTGCCATACATATGTCTTTTAGATGTAAGAACAGATTCTTTCCATCTCATGCAACCTCTTTGTCTTTCATAACCTCTCTACCTTTTTGGACCAAAAAACTGCTTAGTTAATTTAAAGAGTGTGAGAGGGAGGTGGAAAAAGAACAACCCTTTTGAAAAGAAATCAAAAAAGCATGACAAACTGTGCAGCTTGATAATTCTGTGGATTCATCAGATGATGTTTTGTCTGGCATAAAGCTTTCTCAGAAGACATCTGCTACCATACACCTTGTGGAAATGGCTTTTACTCTACCAGCCTTTCTTGTTTGTTTGTTGTAGTGGTGGGGTAATTAATTAATGTGAGATTATATTGTTTAATATTATTATTTATTGTTATTATTATTGTTTGTTAAGGTTTATTATTGTTGTTTATTTATGTGAAAATGAATATTGTTTATTAACATTCACTATTCAGAACTCTCACCAAATTGATCACTAATTTTAATAGCAATCAGTTCTTGGATCAGGTCATGGAAACTTTCCCTAGCATTCTGGCAGGATTCTTCTATCACAAGGAAACTGTGGTGAAGAAGCTGAAAATTGTGAAAATAGATCTAGGCAGCCACAGAAGCAGAGAAATGATAGAATAGATTGCATAAGAACAAAGCTGATGATGTGTAACACTCAGTTTCTGATGTAGGAAAAGGAGAAGTAACACTAGAGAGATTTTTGGCTGATAGAGATGGGATATACTCTTTGCTAATCTACTTTTAACAACATTTGATTTATGACAAACTAAGAAAGTCCCTACCTCCTCTTCACCACTGCCCAGGGGGAGTTTATTCCCAGCCATTTCACAAGGAAACAGCAGGGCTTCTGCATGCTGGTTTTATGATCAACATAGGGTCAAACACAAATATTTTGGGAATTATAGCAGCAGATTACTAAACTCTGGGGATCTGAATCCTAGTTTCTGATGCTGTTATTTTCTGAGCTAATAGTTTTCTAATAATTTATATGGATAATTAATAAGATGCTTTCTATTATTTTCAAATAACTGTAAATGTTGTAGTTTTTGCTCTTCTTTTTTTAGAATCTTTTAGGTTCTGTAGCCTATATTGTACAGACTGGACTGCATTTTGGACTTTCTGTAGATCTGCAACTCAGTAAGAGTTTGGGGGGAAAAATGAGAAGTGATATCAGCCTCATAAGTAACAGAACAATTACAGTAATAGAGTAATTTACAGCTGCATGAAAATTATCTCCTTTCAAATTTGACTTCTAACAGAATGACAAATAAATCTACTTAATATGACTCTATTTTATTGTGTATATACTTTCTGGTATGTAATTTGTTGGAAATGTCATCAGTAGAAAGTAGAGAAGACAGTTATATCTGGTCTTCAGTGTTTCCCTCTGGGTCAAGGAAGCTCCCTGGAAGGAGAAAGAATTTGCTTATTGTCAGAGATCAACTAAGATCAGCATAAAAATGTTCTTGAGACCTCCAGGAAAAGTCCTGCAGGTGGTGTCAAATCAGAGGGCAAACAAATGGTGAAGATAAGAGCCAGAAAATTAAGAGCTTACAGATGAAGGACAGAGGGTCTTGAGGAGAGCTGTGCATGTAGAAGGGAAGAGCTGCATAGTCAAGCTTCAGTGGTAACGGGGAAGTAGGAATTTTCTTGTGGCCCTGGGGGAGGAATGAGAATTGATGGATTCTGGCCAGCCCACAAATCACTGAATGTGTCTGGACTGCAAACAGTTGCACTCTGCCAGAACTGAATAAGTATCTTTGTTTTCAGGCCTCTTGCTTTGCATGACTTCTACTGCACAGATGATTTTTCCCTAATTGCCAAGCTACCTTACTCCTATGTAATGCATCCTAAAAGAGTTAACTCTGGTTATTGAGAGGTATGCTTTGTATTTGCTCCTCAAGCAAAGAGGGAACAACTCCACCTCTCACTTTGTACTCCCATCACACAGTAATAGAGTTAATAACACTTTTGTAGCTTCATTTTCTTTTGATTTGGTAATACACATTGGCTCTAGTAAAAATCTGCGAAGCAGTTAGTCCCATAAAGATGAAATTTTAAATATAGGTATTAATTACTCCCCATCTGCAATACAACACCTCAGTGAGCAACTGTATTTGGATTAAATAAGAATACTAATGTAATTTCACTCAAAAAAAAAAAAAGTGCTATGTATATTTTCTAATTAAAATTAAATATATATATATAAATTCTATACATTTTTAAGCATCTGTTTCATGCAATGATTTCAACAGAATTCAAATGAAGACATTTAAGTAATGGATTTGATTTATTTGGACTATCACATGAAGTAAAACCCTGCAGGTCTGGGACAATGCCAAAATCCTCTCCAAAAAAATCACACATTGTCACTCTGGGTGCTGTTGTTTGCTATTGTGAATAGCCCATTGAGTTTCTCCTGGGATATAGGCACAATGGTAACTGACCCAGTGTACAAAAAAAAGGCAAATGAAACCCTTCCTTGATAACTCTCACAGTGTTTTTTTCCTTACCATAGTTGGTTCTATACATGTAAAATGAAACCTCTGAGTTCAGATGCATCAGTGTTTGTCTCCTCATTACTACAAAAGAGTGTAGGCACAAAGCTGATAACTGTTACTGATAGAAAAAGGCTGTATTTGCTTTATTATCCTATTGGTTTCACTGTGCTACTTGTGCAGGAGGAGATGTGCATGGTGATGATCAGAGGGCTGCAGCAGCTCTGCTATGAGGACAGGTTGAGAGAGTTGGGGCTCTGCAGCCTGGAGAAGAGAAGGCTTCCAGGAGAGAGTAGCCTTCCAGTGTCTGAAGGGATCCTGGAGGAAGGCTGGGGAGGGACTATTGACAAGGTCTTGTAATGACAGGACAAGGGGCAATGGGTTTGAACTGTCTTGAGAGGAGATTGAAAGTGGATGTTAGGAGGAAGTTCTTTACAGTGAGGGTGGTGAGACACTGGCACAGGTTACCCAGGGAGGTTGTGGCTGCTCCCTGCCTGGAGATGTTGAAGACCAGGTTGGAGGAGGCCTTGAGTGACCTGTACTAGTGGGAGGTGTCCCTGCCTATGGCAGGGGGTTGGAACTAAATGATCCTTGAGGTCCCTTCCAACCTTACCAATCTATAATTCTATGGTTCTATGGTCAAAGCAAGGGATCCTTAACTTGCTCTGAGCTATTTATGTTCTTTGAAACAAGATGCTGCACTTCAAACAGATCTTTGTGGCAACAAGAAAAGTAACTTTTAGAAGTGTATAGAGCAGGACAGATAGAAAAGTTATTTTTCTCAATTTACCATCATAATCCTTTTAATCTCTGCAAAACTTAGAAAGATAACACAGTTAAACCTTGGATGTTGATGGTTGGAACAGGAAAATCTCAGTTAAATTTAAGTTACTGGACACAAAGTGTAAGGATAGGTCTACAAGACAGTTTAAAGGGATCTGATTTTCCAAATCTTCAGAATGTGTCAGCAATATTTTAACAAACAGTGCACGGTGACCAGCAGGACCAGGGAAGCAACTGTCCCCCTGTACACAGCCCCACAAGGACACATCTTGAATATTGCACTCAGTTTTGGAACCATCACTCCAAGAAATACATTGAGCTGCTGAAGTGGGTCCAGAAGGACAATGAAACTGATGCAGGATCTAGAGAACAAGTCTTCTGAGGAGCAGCTGGGAGAACAGGGTTTGTTTCATCTGGAGAAGAGGAGGTTGAGGGGAGACTTTATCTCTATCTATGACTTCTTGAGATTGTAGTGAGATGGGTGTCAATATCTTCTCCTTAATAACAAGTGATAAGATGAAAGGAAATGGCCTTAAGTTGCATCAGTGAAGGTTTAGATTGGGTATTGGAAGAGACTTCTTCACTGAAAAGGTTCCCAAACACTGGAACTGGCTCCCCAGGGAGGTGGTTGAATCACCATCCCCAGAGGTGTTTAAAAGACACAGAGATGTGGTGCTACAAGATATGGTTTGCCACCAGACTTGGTTAGATAATGTTTGGTTAGATGATGGTTGATTAAGATGATGCTCTTAAAGGTCTTTACCAAACAAAACAATTTCATGATTCTAAAACCAGCAAGAAAAGCATGAAACAATCCTAAAACAAGGGGACTTTGCCATTAATCTAACATTCACCAGGCTAGGCAGAGAAATTATTTTGAGGAAATTGCTCTGAGTTTGGAGAAGATTAATTAACAAAAAATAAAATTGTGATTCATTGTGGAAGAAGACAGGGAGTGGATGCTGGAGAAGGGGATGAGGAAGAGATTATCCCTATTGCTTGCAATAACCATTAGAAATCTGCTAGGAACAAGTTTACTTTCTTAAACTAGCAGCCCTAAACAGCCTGACTGGAGTCATGACCTACCATCATAGCAACAGATAATGTCATAACACAGATCCATCACAATTTATTACCTAAATATATTGTATATCTTTTTCCCCTCCTTTTCTTTTTTTTTTTTTTTTAGCTCAGTGTCCTCCAGCAGCCTGAAGCTGCCTTAGATGAAAGTTCTGGAAAATGAAATAGTTGTGGAATGTCTGGAAACCAGGAGTCTGGGACCCTGCTACACTGTCATAATCTGAAATAACACATGCCCCAGTTTATATTTTACTGTTTAGATTAGAACATAAACTGTAGCACATGGAAACTTTTCCCTATGCACTGTGTGCCAGTGCTGAAAGTTAAAGCTGAAGACTCAAGTCTCTAAGCTTGGAATCAGGAACCTCAAAATCTCACTCAGACGTTGCCAATCTCTTCTTTCCATGTTATAGGAAAGAAAAAAAAAAAAAAAGTCTGGGATTTTCTTAAACTAAGATTATAACATTGTCTGAAATTTAATTACTATACAACCCAGAAACTCCTTAAATGTTGCTTTTAATTATTTCTAGAATCATAGAATGGTAAGGTTGGAAGTGACCTCAAGGGTGGTCTAGTTCCAACCCCCTGCCATAGGCAGGGACACCTCCCACTAGTACAGCTCACTCAAGACCTCCTCCAACCTGGCCTTCAACACCTTCAGGCAGGGAGCATCCATAACCTCCCTGGGCAACCTGTGCCAGTGTCTCACAACCCACACTGCAAACTTCCTCCTAATATCCAGTTTCAATCTCCCCTCTGCCAGTTTAAGCCCATTGACCCTTGTCTTGTCACTACAAGACCTTGTCAATAGTCCCCCCCCCAGACTTCCTGTAGGCCCTCTTCAGATATTGGAAGGCTACTTTAAGGTCTCCTCAAAGTCTTCTCTTCTCCAGGCTGCAGAGCCCAAACTCTCTCAGCCTGTCCTTACAGCAGAGCTGCTGCAGTCCTCTGAGCATCTTTGTGGCCTCCTCTGGACCTGGTCCAACAGATCCATGTCCTTCCTGTGCTGGGGACTCCAGAACTGTGTACAAGGATGAAGCCTTGAGTAACCTGTACTAATGGGAGGTGTCCCTGCCTTTGGCAGGGAGTTGGAACTAGATGATCCTTGAGGTCCCTTCCAGCCCTACCATTCTATGATTCTATGAAATGACCTTTCTTTGAACACATAATTAGATGCAGTCATCTAGCATTGATGACTCCAATGCCAGCACAGGTGTAATATTACCTCTTCACTGATACTTGGCATTTTCTTACTAAAACTTTCAAGGACTTTTCTATTCCACAATGGAAACTCATGCTCAAGTAATTATCCATGCTGACCTTCATGTCACTCAATATTTCTCTCATTCCTTAGAATTCCCAATCCTGAAGAATGAGTTACATTCCTTCTTCATAATTATGTTCTCTCCACTTGGCAATATTGAAACACACATTTTCCCACAGTCTATTTACCAAGAAATGGAGTTCATTTTGCTTATGTGACATAGTCTTTTTGCTGCTACTAATTCTCTTGATATTTGCCATTAGAAATTTCTATAATAATGTATTTACATTGTGGTTCCTCAAGGGATTAATTGGAAAGGCTAAATTGTGTGTCTTCAAGGAGTAAATCTATCAGCTGACATTAGAAACATTCTCTTGGAACAATAATTTTTAATTTCTTGAAAAATGCATTTAGCTCATTTTAACCTTTTAAATGTGTATTGCCACCTGCCAGTCAACAAGATGGAGAGGACAAAATGTCCCTACACTGAAAACAAGAAGCTTATCATCCAGTCACCAGATGTGTTCCAAAAAACATAGTTTTCAAACTATACACATTTAAAAAAAGATCACATAGATATATAAAATGTATATTTCTCTTTGTGTTCCCTAGAAATGTTTTCTGTTTCCTAGCTTTTGCTAGATGTTTGTAACTATCTACTTCCTTTTTCTGTCATAAATATTAATTAATTGATGCTTTCAGTTTCCTTCTATATCTGGTTTAGCTAACATAGCCTTCTTTCTCAGCAGAAATTTTGACTTTTTTTTTTGTCAATTAAGGAATTCCCAATTATCATTCACATCTAATTACTTTCTCCCAAAAGACTTTGATCATAATTGTTATCAACTTCATGAAGCTAGCTTATAAAATTGAAATGAACTGTAAATATGGTGGAGGTTGTGACTTTGCACTGACTTTATTTCTTGCACTGACTTCATTTTTCTTGCACTGTTATCTGTTGCTACTTTTTGCTCAGATTAGTTACTTTACAGGTGGAGATGAAAAGCCTGCAGTAAGAATTGAAATCATAGAATCATAGAATCATAGAATGGTAAGGTTGGAAGGGACCTCAAGGATCATCTAGTTCCAACCCCCTGCCACAGGCAGGGACACCTCCCACTAGTACAGCTCACTCAAGGCCTCCTCCAACCTGGCCTTGAACACCTCCAGGGAGGGTGCAGCCACAACCTCCCTGGGCAACCTGTGCCAGTGTCTCACCACCCTCACTGCAAACAACTTCCTCCTAACACCCAGTATCAATCTCCCCTCTGCCAGTTCAAACCCATTGCCCCTTGTCCTGACCATAATGAATCTTTTTCTACCTGTGCATGATCTAATGGTCTTCAAAAGGCTGACCATCCTTTTATCTAGTGTAATTTGGTCATCTGCAGCTCCACATACAGTGTTTTGTTTATGAACACAGTAACTACTAATTACTAAAGGTTATTTGTTTCACAATATTGGTAACAGAAAGTTATTTTTAAAATGTTGTACCATCTCCTGACCTGACCTCTTTCTAAATAGTTGTAACCATCAATGGAAACACTCCAGTAATTTGAAACCTACAGTGCAATCTGATATAGAAATTGTTGAAATATTACAATACAAATTTAGTAATCCTGGAGTAGGTCTAACTCATCTCAGACATGAGCAATTCCATTTTCATTTATTTACTACCTGTACTTCTCCCAGAAACTTGTAGGAAATGAAATATTTTTCTCTTCCATGTCCGTCTGTGACCTGCTCACATAGGATTCTGACCTCATGGTTTAATGCTAGGTGTATATGCATATTGTTTTCATTTTTCACTTCCCTCTTTATCCCTTCTGACTACTTTAACCATACTATTCATGGAAGATTGATTCCAGGAAGCTCTCACAAGGGTACATCTTTCTTTCTCTGTACAAGGAGGTTATAAGTTCTTCTGACCCTTGACTGTTTTTGTTCATGACATGGGATGAATCTCTCAGAAATACTCTAATGGTCTTCTCCTTCAACAGCCATTAGAGATCTCCAGAGTCTTTTAGAATTAGTGCTATCAGTAATAGCCGTGATCATTCACTTTGAACTACAAGATATTTTCCTGACTACCTATGAAACTATCTGAAGTAATTTAAGTCTTGTAATTGCATTTTCTGTCCTGACTCCAAGGGGAAAGTACATCATCCTTTTGTAGACTTACTCATCATACTACACTTAACTCTGTTCTTTGTACAACAACGTACCCGTGTCAGGTGATTCCTTCCCTTGAACCATTGAAAACCTTTTGTGTCTCCTTTAAAAACAGCTTAATTTCTGTTTGTAAACCCCAAATTCCAACAGTGGTGAAAGTCTACAAAGATCTCACTTCAAGGTAGTGTTGCAATTTACTCGAATGATGTATTTTGATGCGGCCCAAGGGCAAAAGTTTAAGAAGGGAAAACGAACTATTAATTGACAAATACTTATTCTGAGCAATGAATGAAATGTGTTCTTTGGTAAAAAGAGACAGAAAATCAGCATCTGCATATGATTCAGATAAACATGGGTTATGTTAAGGACTGACATATATATATATTTACATACATATCTACTTATATATATATATATATATATATGTAAATATATATAAGTAATAATGTATATGGATATATGTATATACATTATAATGTATAATGTATATAAATATATATCTATATATGTAATTCTATATAACAAAAAATAATTTAAGCATCAAATGAAAATAACATTTTTTTTCCCCCTGCCATTTTACATTTTATATTTCCTGGTTTAGCAATACTAATTGTAATTTTGTATAGTTTTAACCATTTTCACACTTAGTTGTTTTCTTATGGAATCATTATTTATTTCTGGGGAATGCATCAAAACCAGGAAAATTAAAAGCTGCTCTGAGATCATTGACAAAGTAGAGAAAGGAATTAAATATTTTAACACATGAATAACCCTCTGTAGATTTCAAAACTCCCTTTCACCATACAGATTCTCTAAGGCCTAGCATTTCATATCTTTTGGTTTTGTTAATTTTTTTTTTCTTATTTTATATAGCTAAAACAGAGCTTTGCACCAGAGACCACTCTGTGATTTATCATAGCTGGTTTAATCAGGGAACTGCTCCTTCAGATAAGCTGTTTGCCTGAAATGCTGTCTCTGATGGACTATTTAGTTGGAATGGAAAAACAGTGGCTGATTCTGTGGCCCTTGTCAGGATAAAACCCTGGTAATTTATTCTTTCCTTGTGATTCCTTTATTGATGCATTTTTGTGTCTGCTTCTCAGATTACTATGCTGCTTAGCATGTTGTCGTAGAAGAAGGATTGATTAGATGATGATCTCATCAAGTGCTGAATAGATGACTAAGCAATCTAATGATAGAAAATCTCACAACCACTTCCAGAATGCCTTCTAAAAGTAGGTTTGGAATGTTCAGCCTTCCCTAAAGTAAGATTCAGGAATATTAGAGGTGAGATGTTTTGAAACCTTAAATTTGTTCTGTAGATAAGGAATCATTTTATGTTTTGGGGTCTTCAAATCTTGGGTAGAAAATGGAAATGAGAGTGTAGCTATGTAGTGGAGGGGTAATTAATTAATGTGAGATGATATTTTTTAAAATTAATATTGTTTATTACTATTCACTATTCAGAACTCTCCCCACCCTGATCACTAATTTTAATAACAATAGATTCTTTGCATCGGTCATGGAAGCTTTATACATGTTACAACAGGCTCTAGCAATAACCAGCAATGATCTATAACATGAATTGAACTCGATGGAACTGGCTGAGAAGGCTTTGCCGTCAGTGCACTGCTTGCGGTCAATACTCCGCTTGGCCACTAGAGGGACTCAGGGAGCGCCTTTCTGCTTATGGCAGAAGGCAATGGTGAGTTACAAGAGGCTTTATGGATTTACTCACAAAATATCTCCTGACTGTCAGGGCTGGCTACAGCTTCAGACAGTACTCAAAGGCTTTCAAGGGATTCTTGTCATCTGCTGAGACTTCTAGTTCTTCCCAAACTGCTGGGGAAATGAGGTAGACAAGCTCTGAGCTGGTCCTGATCTCCTCTGGATGATCTGTGTATCTCCAGGACTTCCTGTCTTGGCAGGAGGCTTTCAGGAGCAGGCAGGATGCAATGCCATGTGCAGTCTCAGCACGGTGTCACACTGGCTGTGCCGGCTGATCGCATGGAGGCATTTAGAGCCTGTTCCTGGTAAACCTTTGGCAGGCAGTTTCCAGGAAGTTCAGGATATAAGGCAGCATGGATACAACAGCAGAGCACGCATTGTACTCCCTGCTCATCTCCTTTTATCCATACAGCCCGAGACTAACGGACCTTTGGACACAGAATAGCCATTCAGAATGGCAGTTAGCCAAATCTGATCATATTAGGTGAAGCCACAGGCTTGCTTTACCCAAATTTGGGCAGAGCACAGCCCTGCACAAGGCAACTCTGTGTACCTTGTTACCTGCAGGGTTCAAAACAAGTCTGGGCAGGCCACACTCCTCAGTGGCTCCAGATTCTTTGTTCTCTTTCCCGTGGTTGCTTCTCCCCAAAACAGAAGGAGGGAGAACAGAAAAACATGTCTGGGCAAACCAGGACATGTATAAGCCTGTTTTGGCCTGCTTAGGCTACCACTTCAAGCTGCATACTGAAGAAGGCATGTTTGTTAATGTTATATGTGGATGGTGTGACAGTTGCACCATAAGCCAAATGATGATGATATCAGAGGAAGATCAGTTAAAAAACACTTCTAAATAAGACGTCTTCATCAAACATGAGTGCTAAATTGCTGTGTGACTTTGTGGATGATCACAAACCCTATGCATGCTCTTTCTGACTGCTTCAAGACTCTCAAGCCTCCTGCTTATCCACTGTCTTTCTCTGTCTTGGTGTATGCCCTGTCTCCTTTGTAGCCAACACCTGATTACGTCAAGACATGTCAAAACTTTGTTGGTTTATATTGTTTATTCTTACACCCATAACTTATCTGCTGATACATTGAAGTCTTATACTAAAATCACCCCTGTTTTTCCTAAAATCAATACAAAGTGGGTTAAATCACTCATATATTCTTATTCCTTTTGAATTAAAAAATCCATCAGAAACAATTTTCTGCTTTTTCTGCTATGAGTTCTTGCAAAAAAAAATCAGTTAAATGGCCAGGTGAGCACTAGCCCTAAAATCTTTCCAGTGGACAAAATCAATGATTGGTGAAGCAGAGCTTTACAAATCTCCTCTTCACTTGTGAATTTCATATTGATTCTGAAGGCTGGGCAAACAATTAGAAAGTTAAAGTGTTCCTCACAGAATTATAGGGGTTCTCTGTGTGTGACCTCTGGAGAGCAACTTGTCCAATCTCCCACTTCAGAGCAGGTTCACTTGCAGCATATTGCACAGAATGGCAACCAGGCAGGCCTTGAGTGACCCCCAGAGAAAGCTCTCTGAGCAGCCTGTTCCAGCACCCCACCATTCCCACCCCAAAGAAATTCCTCTTCATGTTTATATGGCATTTTCTATGTTCACATTTGTGCCTATTACCTCTTGTCGTGTAGCTGAGCACCACTGAAAAAAAAGTCTGACCCCATCCTCCTGACACCCACCCTTTAGGTATTTATAAGCATTGGTAATACTCCCCCTCAGTCTTCTTTAAGCTAAAGAACCACAAATCTGTCACCCTTTCTTCATAGGAGAGATGTTCTAGTCCCCTAATCATCTTTGTAGCCCTTCATCAGACCCTCTCAAGAAGTTCTCAGTCTTTCTTGGACTGAGAACAGGACACAGGACAGCCCAGAACAGGACACAGTGTCCCATATGAGGCCTCACAGAAAGGCAGAGTAAAGGAGCAGGTGAACCTCCCTCAACCTCCTCCTCACTCTTGACTATTCATCCCAGGAGACTATTGACCTTCTTGGCCATAGGGTCATATTGTTGGCTCATGGTCATCCTGTTGTCCACCAGGAGCTCCATGTCTTTTTCTACAGAGCTGCCAGTCAGCTCCCAACTTCTAATGATACATGGGGCAATTTCTTCCTAGGTGCAGTACCCTACGCTTGTCCTCATTGATTTTCATGAGGTTGTTCTCTGCCCAACTCTCCCAGCAAGTTGCTAACTACTGCAGTCTGAGAAAGAACTTGCAAAGCCAAATAAACCCAACTGACTTCCAAATGCACACTCATACCCTCACTTTCACTGGGACTGATTTTGATGTCAGAATTTAAATGAGTCCTACTTTTCTAGATCAGCTTTTAAAAGTTCTTTCAAATCGGTACAAGTCCCTTATGTAGGCATTTTTCTTAAGGTTTAACTCTTAATTGGTTTTGTTTGAAGCACTAAATTAGGGAAGTAAACTGCTTAAAGGAATGCCAAATTATTGTCAATTATTTTTGGATAGAATTTTGCTATGAAGTTTTGTAATCTACTTTAAAATGTTTCAGCTCTTCAGGGATGAATAGCTAAAAGAGGAGTAACTTTGTGACACCTAGACCTAGTCACACACGAAGCTGATTCGTAATCATAGAATGGCAAGGTTGGAAGGGACCTCAAAGACCATCTAGTTCCAACTCACTGCCATAGGCAGGGACACCTCCCACTAGTACAGGGCACTCAAGGCCTCCTCCAACCTGGCCTGAATTTAGTATTACTTCGGATTTCTACACTCAAGAAAATACAGAAGCACAGATCGTGTGCCAGATCTTTCATGCTCTCCTGCACAAAAATTGAGAACTACCATCTGGAAGTGTCTTTCCACCCCCCACCCCCGCCACCCCCAACCCTGTAGTAGCGTGCCTGCCATCCAAAATTGAAAAAGTGTGTGCTGTGATTTAATTTTGGACAGTACTGCTTTTGTCTGGAGAGCATAGCTGTCTGGGAATGATGCAAATAGAAAGAATTTTAATAACAGTACATGGAGATTTTTTTTTTCCCCCAAAGAAGCTGTCTCTCTAAAAGATGATTCAGTCTTCTTTGTCATCTCCTTCATTATTGTTTGTGTGAAATAATTTGTCTGAGATGGTTATGAATATAAATTACTCTCGTCAGCAAATGAATGCTGCAACTAAGGAATGATGGAGGTGTGCAGAAAGAAATGTAAAGCCAAGGGGAAAAAAAAGGATTTATCTTTGTGTCCTGGTTGATATTGAACAAAAGTAAAATGTCTATAGCTTTATAAAACATAGAATCCTAGAATGGTAAGGTTGGAAGGGACCACAAAGATCATCTGCTCCCTCCCTGGAGGTGTTCCAATCCCCTGCCACAGGCAAGGACACCTCCCACTAGCACAGGGCACTCAAGGTCCCCTCCAACCTGGCCTTGAACACTTCCAGAGAGGGAGCAGCCACAACCTCCCTGGGCAGCCTGTGCCAGTGTCTCACCACCCTCACTGCAAACAACTTCCTCCTATCATACAATTTCAGTCTTCCCTCTGCCAGTTTAAACCCATTGCCCCTTGTCCTGTCATTGCAAGCCCTTGTCAATAGTCCCTCCCCAACCTTCATGCAGACCTCCTTCAGATACTGGAAGGCTACTCTAAGGTCTCCTGGAAACCTTCTCTTCTCCAGGCTGAAGAGCCCCAAGTCTTGTAGCCTGTCCTCATAGCAGAACTGCTGCAGCCTGCCTCTGGACCGACTCCTACAGTTCTATGTCTTTCCTGTGCAGGGGGCTTCAGAACTGCACAGAGTACCCAAGAAGGGTTCTGACAAGAGCAGAGTAAAGTGGGAGAATCCCCTCCCTTGCCTGCTGACCATGCTTCTCTTGATGCAGCCCAGGACTCAAAGCCCATGTATTATAAATCAAAAATAAAATAAACCTATAGCTTTATAAAACATAGAATCATAGAATGGTAAGGTTGGAAGGGACCTCAAAGATCATCTAGTTCCAACCCCCTGCCATAGGCAGGGACACCTCCCACTAGCACAGGTCACTCAAGGCCTCGTCCAACCTGGCCTTGAACACCTCCAGGGAGGATGTTACACTGAAACTGGAAGATAGTTTGTAGAACTAGGTTTGGATAGAGATGACACTCTAACTACCAGGGAAAACAAAATAATCTTCATTTTAAACAGGATTTCACCAGATCAAAAATCAGTGATAAACCAGAAGTTATCAGAGAATATTTTGTGAAAATATAAATTCTTCTAAGATTTTTGATATTAAGGAGGTGATGAAACTAACATTTTTCTTAATATAGTGTTCTCTGGAGTCTTAAGTATCCTCAATGTACTATTAATAGTTGCACAAACCTTAGACACCAGAGTGAGAATAATTAGAAAAATCCTTTTCTTCTTTGGGCTTGGGATTGTAATTTCAATATCTTTGCTCCCTCTGACACTTCACTGAGGAATATTGTGTGACTTCAGTGAGATATGAGTCTGATGTATTAATTGTAGTATTTTTGCAAGCATATTCTTTGCATTAACCTCCATAATCACCTCTGGACACTATTTTTTCCCAAACTTTGTCTCCCTATCTGTTCCAACAGCATTAGAAATAAATTTGTCAGACTGATTTGTGAAAATACTGGTAATGTAATCAGGGACTAATAACTCTGGATTGTTGCAAGTAATACTGTTTACTATAACAAAACTTTTAAGAAACTAGAAGCAAACAACCATACACACACCAAATACCTAAAAAAAAACCCAATGTAACAACAACCAAAAAAGCATCTGGCCAAAAAAAAGCTCAACACAAAACAAAAGAAACAGCAAAGACCCCATCTCCCCCCTCCCCCCAATTTATTTAATATTATAGAGGTGGGTGATGAGCTCCTTCCTATCCCAGATACAGTTCTGCTCCTGGTCAGAAACAGTAATTTTCACAACACTCCTCATCTGGCTTTGTTAACGTCTTACTCACTTGCCTTGAGGCTGTGTGGGAACTGTTCCCCACTTTCTGCAGAGAAGGTCAATATAGTGTTGAATTTGGTCTCCACAAACAAAACTTCTAAATTTCTTGTACCTCACAGTTGTATTTGGGTGAGCAAAATAATCCCAAAATATACCACAAAGAATGATCTAAAGTAGTCATAATAATGTGGTGGGGTTTTGTTGGTTGTTTGGGTTTTGTTTTTTTTCCTCTTCTACTCACCAGAATGGAGCCTCCAGCTCAGGAAGGACATGGAAGTGTTGGAGTGGGTCCAGAGGAGGCCACGAAGATGCTCAGAGGGCTGCAGCAGCTCTGCTGTGAGGACAGGCTGAGAGAGTTGGGGCTCTGCAGCCTGGAGAAGAGAAGGCTTCCAGGAAACCTTAGAGTAACCTTCCAGTATCTGAAGGGGGCTACAGGAAGACTGGGGAGGGACTATTGACAAGGTCTTGTAATGACAGGACAAGGGGTAAAGGGTTTAAACTAATAGAGGGGAGATTGAAAGTGGGTGTTAGGAGGAAGTTGTTTGCAGTGAGACACTGGCACAGGTT